>WEIS01052726.1:0-15215 GCA_013389965.1 Todus mexicanus
CCTGCCAGCACCAGCCCTGCTGCCCAAGCCCCAGGCAAAGAGCTCGCCGCTCTCCCTGTCGTCCCCCTAGACAAAAAGAGAAGAATGGTTTGAGACTTCATTAGGGTTATGATTAAAACATTTACATGAGCATATCAGCTAAAGGCAAGTGGGAAGAGGAAACAAGCAGCGGCCAGGTTTTTCCATTTCGCCCACACGTGGGTACAGACACAAACACTCCCCACACCCCCACGGCCATCTGCCTTGTCCCAAACAGGAGGTAAACACTCCTCCTCCACCTCCCCGGCTGCTGCAACAAGTACTCACCAGCAAAAGGTTGGTGTCAAAGAAAAACTGGTGAAACACTGCGATATTTCCCTCCTCTGTCTGCTGCAGTACTTCGTCCTCCCCTCACCTACTACCACTGCTTTAACTTCTGGTTGTCAGTAATTTTCTATCTAACATTCTGCTTTTATCTCTACTGAAAAATAAATCCTACTCCACTCCTGCATTTACAGTGAAATAGGCAGTACTGAGTTCAAACACATTCGTCCTCGCAATTTTGCACCCACTTTACCAATGCAAAACTTTCTCAAGATTTTGAAAAGGATACCCAACAACTGTTGAAGCCACCAACTCGGCCATGGTTAAAGTTACAGGCAATGCCTGTGATGAAATTGTCTGTCTTTAAAGTGTGGACTGCAATAGCCCATGCAATACATACCTGACAGACCGAGTCACTCAAACCTGTCCTACTGCTTCGTGTTTTTCCTTTTAAAACACAGCTAGATGTAGCCCTGGGCTCGGGAAACACCAAGAGGCAAATCATGGAGACGTGATAGCATTTAGGGAGATACCACCTGGTGGCTGAAGTATTTTATTTCTCTCCAAGCGTTCACTGAAAACAGAACATCCAGTTAGAAAACCTTTGATCTCATTTTGTATGATTACTTTTTTAAAATACCTGTATTTTTCCTAAAAAAGCAGCCACTGCAGCTAGCTGAGCGGTGCAGGACACCGCAAAAGTGCACCCTCTCAGGAATATGACTGAAACTTCACCAGAACACACCTTCTGAACAGCATCATATCAGCACCAAAACTGGTAAAACAAGAGCTGTAAGAGGTTAAGAAACACTGATGGAGCTGCAAGCAGTACATATTACCATATATCTGTTGCGCATTCACTCATTTTTGTTGCTGCTTGCTGAGAACTCTCTCAGTTAAACACTGGCACCTTGGCTTGTTTTTCAAGCGAGCACACATAGCAACAAGCACATGCTGCAACTTTCCGTGTGCTTCTGACAGGCACGATAACCCCCAACACCACTGCAACTCGCGTGGTAATACCTAGAACTTCAGCACTCTAAAAACACCTCCCCCACCACAATGCACAAACCACAACCTCTCTAAAGCAAACTAACCAGCTACCACAAACGTGACACCTCCTCTAATGCTGATGAAGTGTTTGATGAATCTGAGGGGGGTGTTGTTTGGCATCTCCATCTTCAGTCCTTGCAGACTCTTACAATTTGCTTCTCCAAGTCCAAGCGTTCTCATCATTTCCCCCATCCCTCTCCTCTTGCTGAGTGTTGCCCCGAGGTTGAGCTGTCTATACACGAACAGATACCCTCCGTGAAAGACTTCCCCCGCAAATGCTGCCTACAGTCTCGGGTGCTGCCTTCTCTTAAAACACAAAGGTGGTGGGGAGGAAACACACAAAACAGAATGAAAGTCACACAAGGAAAATATTTGCAGAAAAGCGGCAGCACTTGTATGGCAACACCAGGCTGAGCTGGAGGGAAGTGGCTGCAGAAGTTTCATTGTTTCTCAGCTAACCCAACACTGGGAGAACTAGACAGAGTTCGGTGGGACATCCTCGGCTCTCAGGAGCTAATTCTGAGAAACACCAAGGTGCTCCTTCACACAGATAAAGATCAGGTGCAGGGCAGAGAAAAAATACCCACTTATTCTCGAATAAAGATAAAAAGGGGAACAGCAGCAATAGAAATCCCTTTTGGGGAGCAGGATGAGATGAAAAGCCTGTATAATCCTAGCTGTCCGAATACCACTCTAATTGGGCAAACTAAATAATATAGATGAGAGAGGGATTTGTGAGGGAAACAGTTCTTTCGTAAAAGGGTTTGCTTCGGTGGATGCACTGGAAATCTGCCTGCAACTTTAAGATATGTGGTGTCATGCACAGTTCTGCAAAAACTTTAAACCCTGAGTTTAAATAATGCACTTTTCATACAAGGTCCGATTAAGACATATCTTGCTCATGGGCAAAGTCCCCCTTCCAAATGAATTGATGTGTATTGTGTTTTGAATGACCCACAGGGTAACTTGTTCTTGAATAGTCTTCCTCAGTGTACTTTGCTTGCCACAAAGCTTCCCCCTGTCCCTTCAGAAGTACTATTCCTGGGAGATGAAAATGCTTCTGAACACTATCTCATGAGGAGGCGACTGGGTGAGACTCACTAGTGTCCTGCCATGACCCCCCATCATCAACGGCGTTCCCCAGCACACATTTTCTGAAACAAAAGCTGCTCGCTGCCCCGCAATGGAACAAGGAAGCTGCCTTTAGGCTCTTTGCTTGGTTTTTAATCAATATTACATGACCTCTCAGGTTACTGGGTACTAATCTTGAATGTCAGGAGTTAAATCAAAAGTAGCGTGTAAAGGGGCAAACCTCTAAGAAACAGAACAGCATGATACAAGATTCCTTAGGGAACAGTGTAACGAACTATCACTTGGGGAATATCTCCTCCTTGGCTCCACCGGATAAGAATGATTTTTTGTCTCAAGGCTGAGTTTACTATCAAAGAGGATCTTACAGCACCAAAAAAGCTACAAAAACCCAACCCAAACCAAAACACAAACAAACCCCCACCACAAACAACCAGGCATAAAACCCCAAAATAATGTATCTACAGAAGCTTCTTCTGGCAGTAAATCACTCAGGAATCTGACTTATTGATTTAATGAGGAAAAGATACCACTGCGGTCAGGAGGAGGGTGAAGAATTCCTTTCATAGACAACGCAGAGACAGTTCTCTTCAAATAGCTCTATCACCAGAGGGAAGACTTAACAGGGATGCTGAAGTCTGCTAAAATGAGCAAGTTTTCCACATCAGGAGTGGCTGCTCCAAACCAACAGTGTTCATAAGGGCTGGGACAGTCAAGCAGAGCGTGGATGGGGCAGAGCAGGTGTAACGGAAGATGGTTGTCTCTGATCAAGCTGAAGGCAAGCTCTAAGCTGGAGAAGATCTCGCAAGCGCAGTATGCTTGTGTGATCTGCGCTGAGGTTAGGAAATCCTTATTGCTTTGGCAGCTTTTTAAAGAAAAAAAGGGCAGAGGCAGAGAGGGAATGAAGAGCAGCCACCCAGTTGCAGCCAGATATCCCATTCCTCTGGGCAACACGGATTACTGCAAGGGAGGCTCGTTAGAAGCTGGATGTAGGATTTCATTCAGCGTTTTTTTCACTCGTTCCTTTTTCAAGGCCCTAACCCAGGCTTCCTACAGGTTCACCTAAGCACTATTAGCTTTGCCAAGGTTTTTTTTTCCAGTCTCTTAACACTGGCCAAACACCTGACTCATTTCTGTGCAAGCTTGCAGTGGAGTTTGGGTTGATCAGATGCAAAATGAATGCACGGGGAGCACTAAGGAAGACGACATCAAAGATGGAATGATGAGCCCAAGCTGGAAACAGGAGGAGGGGAGAAAAACCAGGTGTGTCTGACTAAGGGACTGTTTTTTGGGAAGACACAATGCACTACTGAGCAACACACAATGAAAACACCGATGCCAGAATTCCATGTGCATAAAGTCTGGCTTATGCTAGGCCTGCAGGGTGCTCTTCCCAGCAGGCTCGAGATCAGCCTTTCCCAAGTCAAAGCTGAGTGGTTGGTATCAACATGCACACACAGGACAGGGACATAAATCAGTGCACAATTTTCACCTGTCTCTTCTGTTCACAGCAGACATACCCCTTTTTAAAAGTCATTCCTATTTATAAGTGTCATTATCTTTGCGATACAGACAGAATGCAAAACACGTCTGAATGCAAAACCTCCTGATAACATCAAATACCGAGTCAGAGTATCCAAAGTTATCTCAACATTTCTGCTCTACACTAACCCACATTCCAGCAGGCACAGAGATGCAGTAGTTCTGCTGCTAACAGGTACCTACAGTACCCCAGTATCCTCACCATCCCAGTAAAGTACTGAATATCGGATACAATTCCTCCCCCCACCTCTTCATTCTAAACAAATAAACATATTTTATGGGCTACAAATTACCAGTGAATACTACATTATTGCTTAGCTATGTGAAAGCTATCCCTAACATTGCACACACAGACAGGCTAACAGAACTTCACACAAGGAAGGAGGGCATGAGGAAGGTGGTCAAAACGAAGTAAATGTGATATGGCTTTAAATTACAGACAGGTATTAGTGCAGAGTTAAAATGGGAGTTTTCCGAGATTTTTATGAGGAAACTTTAACAAGGTTTCAGAAGTGTTAATGCAGTTGAGCACTAAACCCAGCAGAAGCAAGGTTTCAGCTCTGTGCCAGAACTTGGGGTTATTCCTGCAGCTGAACAGATCTGTAGCCATGTGAGGCAAAGTGACGCAAACTGGGAAGCAAGGAGGTTCCTCCAGGGAGGACGCAACAGCCATATCTAGCTTTTGTACCTGTGTCACTGCATCATCAAAGTAATTCCTGCCAGTAGGCAATCTGTAGCCTGGTCTAGAATCACTGGACTGTGTTAAAAATCCTAATAGCTGGTAATCTTCTCTCCTTTGTAAGCAGTGATGATCCGCAGTTTACAAGCGCGAGTACTCTATCACACTGACAGCGTTGTCACCCATTCTGTTTCTGAAGAGCTAGGCTCGTTCTACCAGCTGCAAGAGCTGGATTGACTTCCACCATTGAAGGGTTGAGTCAGAAACTCAGAAGCACAAGAAATCATAGGCCAGCACATCTTAAAGCAAGGTTTTAATCTGAAGAAAAAGAAATAAAAACAACATTTCTGGCAATACTTTCCATTGATCTGTCCTTGGGGCAGTTTCTGAGGAAGGAGGAGAGATTCTTTTACATTGCTCTAGAAAAAAATCCTGATCTGTGAATAATCTGTTGTAGCTCCTAAGAAACTGTGAGGAATTTAGGGAAGGAAATACCATGAATTTCCTTCACAGATCACTCAGTCTCAGTGAGATGGAGTTGGCATTTATTTCTAAACCCCCTAAGATTTCAAGCAGTTTTATTTCAAAATCCAGCCAACGAAACCTATTCTCTAAGGTTAGGAATATTTTCAAAAGTTTTGTTTCCACAGAGCAACTACAAAAAAATAAGCGAGTTTGCTGCTAGCAAATGAGCAAGAACTGAAGATTTTAGAGGTATCAGATTTAAGGACTGCAGAATTACCACACAAAACCAGGAACGTTGCTTTCCCTGAAGCTAAATTCCCAGCAGTCACAAGACTGCAGCAGTTGCAGACACGATTTATGACATCCTCTGAATGACCTCTCCAAGCTAAGACTGATTAAGTGTAAGACATGGAAGGTAGCTCCTGTCTGCTCTCATCACATGACGCGGCGTCACAGCACAGGGCGCGCTCGCTGCCAAGCGAACAAAGCTGTCCCTGAGCCTTCCACTGCAGGCAGCACTGCGCTGCCATTATGTAAGAGAAACACAGAGACACACAGCGTGACACAGCGGGTCCTCTCCCAGCCCCATCCGAGTCGCTCCTCGTGCCACCCGCAGATGGTCTTTGCGGGTCACAGGCCTGCCTGTAACTTTCTAGGACGAGAACTGTCGTTTGACTTCAGCAGCACTGCCAGTGCCAAAGCAAGACACCAGCAGTATCTGACGTTAGCAGTGGCTTAGAAAGAAAAGGCATGAGCTATTCAGCACATGAACAATCCTATTTTTTCTATTTCTTGCAGAAACAAGCAGGCTTGTTCTATAGCAGTCAAAGGCTTTGCTGTATTTATCCCACGTTGCACAGAAAATATTCCCGCGGCACACGTATGCATTTATATAAAGGTGATTCCAAAGTACCAAGACAGAAATTGTTGTCGCACTCTCAAGAACTGAATTAAGCATGAGGTGACATGGCAGCTATTTGGGCCAGGAGCGATGTGCAATGGCTGTGACACAGGGGAGTTCCGTCCAGCACATTTAGGCCTGGTTCAAGGGAATGTATGGAGAGAATCACTCAACAATTATCCGTCTCCCTAACAGTCCATTAAAAGAGTAAGCTGCACCCGTGACAAATCACAGAAAAGTTTAAGCGCAGTAAATAAGGGTTGATAGTTTGTGGGTGTGGAGAAAAGATCAAGAGACTGAATGCTCTAGAAGTGCTGCAGCTCTGTGCTAGCACAGACTGACCCACTTCATCCACCGACTGTGGCTGAAACGGGGTCACTGAAGCAGGTCCTTACCCCCTTTGGCGAGAGTACGCGCTCAACTTGAGTGTGGTTTTACCTAGTGACATTTGCCAGCACTTCTCTTTAAAATGAACACCCTCCCTCCCAACACATCCAAATGGTAACAGGCTGCTTCTGCAGCCATATTCTTCTGTGAGGTACGAGAAGCTGCTGGAGGACAGATCTGGTATGACTGGAAGGAAACCCAGCTGTACTGACTGAAAGGGAGGAAGAACTGGAGTCTGCCTCCACTCCTCATGGCAGTTGGGTTTGGATGAGCAGCTGTCCATGCCCTAAACAGTGAACACCAGGGAGAGTATCGTCCCTGTTCAAATGGTACCAGTAATTCACAAAGGAAGAAAGCACAAACTAACCAATATATTTTAATCAAGTTCTTAAAACACCAATTCCTTCCTTAAAATGGTAACAACAATTTGCAAGACAAGCTGTGACAAGTCTGAGCTGATGTTCTGCCACTCTGCAGAATAACTGCTGCACACATGCCCGAGATGAAAATGGTCTTTACTACAGGAATGTTCTACTGTCACCACATCAAGCAAAATCTCCAAATTCAACAGATGTTCAACAGTTCTAATTATTTCCGAGAACTACTGAAGAAAACCATTTTAAAGCATCAGGGAAACTGAATGAACCTCCTACATACTCCAGAGGATGCTCACGAGTACACAAGATCAAAACAAGAGTAAATGTCACTAATTTAAGTGCAAGCCTAGGATAAGTGTCTGTTTACGTATCCTGTTAAGCTACCTTATAAAGCATGGTCTGCTCCCTCCCCAGCATCCCTGAGGACAGCGCACAGAACCACACAGGGCACAGCAAGAAGCTGGCAACTTTTAGCTGAGGATCTTGCTGAACTCCAAAAATGGAAAAAGTGAGAAATTCTATGGAGAATTTTATACCTCGGATCAAGTGGAACTGAAGAAGCGATTTGCACTGCTTTGCTGGAAGTCTAGTCCTATTAAAGGATGAGGACAAGGAGGAAGGCTTAAGCTTTTCCAGGCAGACTGGCAAGAAGCCCTTTCGCAAGGTCTTTTAGGGTATGATCTCAGGAACCCTGGCAGAGAAGTGAACTTGAAGTTGGCAATTTTTTCATCCCAGACGGAAGTTTTGAGTGCATCTGGCAACACACTGCTGACAGCATTGGCCCTGCTGAGTGAAATACTCTCCTGGTTTTTTGTGCACAGAAGTGGCTAAGAAAATCGAGTCCCTGCAGTGGACAGAACTAGCAGAATCATGCATTTCAGTGGTGCAAATGTTAGGTTAAGGTGCGCTATATTTCCTCCCTTCTACTGAGCAATATGAACTAAGTTCTAGCACAAGTAGCTTGCCCTAGAGATGTTGAAACCGCCACCATCAGCCAAGCTTTTAACTTGTGCAAGGAAAAATCAGGTCAGCTCCACTCAGGAAAAACGCTTTCAAAATATTTTTGTTTAGTCCTTTAGGTGATTCATGCCAATCTTCAAGTCTCTGCTTCTGATCCAAATGCCTATGCTACGGCTGTGATTTGGATGTCAGAACTCCTCTAGCAGGATTATTGCTCGTGCAGATTGCAGCTCAGGATTCCGACACTCACTCACATGCAGGCCTCAGCACGTGGCACTATCAGCACTTCTCTTTCCTCACAAGACAAAACTTGACCCAATACCTCAGACTGATTTAGAATAAACAGTACATTTAGATCCTGGTGACAAACCCCTGCTTTGCACCCTTGCTAGTCTAAATCAGTTGTACCATTGTGGCCCGAGTCACTTGGAATTCAGTTAGATGGCAAGGGGATATTTGGCTCGTTGTGCATGGTGTTAACACACTCCAGAAGACAAAGCTTGTTGCCACAAGAGCAACTCAGGCTCTCCTTCCAGTACACCTGCCTGAATTTTCAATACTCTCTCTCTAACAGTCTTTCCACATACTGGTCCTCCATTCAAAACAGAGCTGGATAAACTTGAAATATAAAACCATGTATGTAATCCCTGCCACCTGTGACTTTTGATCCCCTGGTATTTTCTAGTGTGATAGGGCTAAAAAATTCACTTATCATAGTTTAAAAAGAATGATGGCAAGGTCATTACCTTGAGTAAGGAAGAAAGCTCCACCAGCCCAAGCACTGGATGTCTCAATATTCTCCCTCTCTGAATTACCCTGGCAAAAGCTTTTTCCCGTAAAACAATCGTCAGTAACTATGTTGGCTGATAAACAGAGCCTCTGCCATATCTGGACTAACGGTAGAGTAGTTTGAGTGAAAGCAGCGCTGATCTCAAAGCAGCACCACCCCTGAGCGGGCAGCTTTGAGGAGAGCCACTTCGAAAGTTTCCAGCAGATTCATGCTCCAACACAAACCGCTGACTCGATGAAACTCAAAATATTCCGCAGGAATGTGCTAATTCAGTCAAAACCTTTGAAAGAGGCCAGGCTGGCTTGCCGAGCCAGCCAACCAGTCTGGTGAGCTGCCTGGCTCTTCCAGCTCCCCGGGGTCACCGGCTTCCCCGCCTGGCCAGCTGCCAGCCTGCTCGTTCCTGCTCTCAGATGGGCATCGGCGTAACAATGATAATAATAAAGTCTTATGAAGTGTTCTGAGGAACAAACAAAGGAATTTTAAACTGAAAACCAGAATTCCTTCAGAGCCAACTACACAGTTTCTTCAAGAGCAATCGGTTGCGTTTGTTGCAAAGTGTCCCTAAACGCCCAAGTCTCTCTCGTGCCTTCTCAACTTCTGTAAAGCACGTTCCAGAGGGAAAAAGGTATCACTACTGTAGCAGCACTAAACGAAGACTCATCATATCCACAACCTGAGCTTCACCAGCCAGGTTGAACTATCAGCAGGGAGCTAAAGACAAGCTGCTTCCAAGGAACGGAGAAGCAACTGTCACAGAGCAGTCCCTGAGAGGGCTCCCTGCAGAACTCCTCGTGGAAAGCTTCAACAAGAAGGTGCAAGGGGCCTCACTGAACGCTCTGGAGGAGCTCAAAGGAATAGCTATGGCCATGTAGTATTTTAGCAGTGGTTTTCAAAAAAAAAAAATCTGCCAACTAGCCAGTAACCTCCTTTTTCATAAAGCTGGCTTCTGGTAACCTGTGACTAACCAGTGCCTGGGACCTACTCTGGCTTTGCACCAAGTCTGCCAGTCACAGGATGAAGAGAGTTTTTAATCGCTAAAAAAAGCAAGGCTATTTAAGACAGTAACGCCGAGCACCACTACGTTTCTGCACAATTCTGTTTCTTTAACCAGCTTTTGTATCAAAACACCCAGATACTGGTTCATGTGTGAGCACCACGAGTAGCTTAGGAGACGCTTGGAACAAAGTTCCAGAGAGGAAAGAAAGAGCTCTTTTCACATGTCAAACTGAGTCAGCAATGAGATCTCTGTTACAGGCAAGTCACATGGTTTTGAAAGAATAAGGCTAATAAAATGTACTTGATTTATTTATATGAAAATCAGCATGACTTCCAGCATAGAACTGGGACAAATACGTGACCACCCTCTTTTAGAAAACACATGTAAATGAGACAGCTGCCAGGGTTTACAGTTCACTGACCCCTTCTGCTGCCAAATGCAATGCACAAAGGTACCTCAGAAAGCAATTAGAGATTGGCTGGGAGGACTCAATTATTATTTTTTTTTAGACTTCAAATCACAGCTAAACAGTCTTGTAACATTTTTCTGGGGAAGACTGTATGTCTCAGACTCACATTTAAGAAGAAATAAGGTCTGTCTTCTGCAAATGACAAAACACATACAATTTGGTCCCTGTTTTTCTCACCCTGAGGAAACACATCTAGAACAAAACTAGTCATCAGCACAGCTCAATCCAACTGCTTCATCTCTAAACATCTCACCATCTGCAAAGTCTAAGGCTCCCTTCAACTACTTGCAACACAAAATTCAGAGAGAAAAGAAGGCGAGGCCAAAAGGGCCTGCTCGTAGTAATAGAACCAGGAAACCACCAGTGACCAACAGGAGCAAATGATGCCTGCTTCGCTCTACTGGAGCCCGTGTATGGCACAGGGCCAAGGTAACAGTGAGGAAGGGAAGCATAAAGAGACAGATGCCTTCTGTTTGGGAAGAAGGTATCAAAAATTGATAGCATTTTCTCTTCTCTCAAGCAAAGCTTGAGATCTTCCCTTCTTATAGCTTACAACAAGAAGGCAAATCCATCACTGATCTCTTCATCATGGCAAACAGCAAAACTATACAGGGAAAAAAAATGCGTGCATATAGATATTCATGTGCAACTGAGGGCCTGTAACCATGGCAGTGTTCTGTTACCGATCTGCTAGTTCATTCGCTTTCATTAGCCTCATTAAAGGGATCATAATCACATCACGAGAGCGACTGAGCGCTGCACAACACTGAAGTCAGAGCCTCCATTTCTCTGTGCTGCAGGGATTTCAATGATGAGCTTCAGGCTACCATTTATGATGCAGTCCATGGCTCCAGGAGCTGACCATCTCGAGCTACAAGTATCAACACATACTTTGATGCAGCGTTTATGAAAATGAGATCACACCTCTAAGTAAGCGTCTCTCTCAGACCAGCCTATGGAATTTAGTAGCTTTCTCCTTGCAAGTTGAAAGAATCACATCCTAGAATGAGGTTCCAAGGCTCTCTAGGCACACTCCTAAATTGAGGTAGAACATGTTCCTGGTAATAACTCATGTTACATTGTCCACAACTGCTTTGATCGTGTGGCAGATGACCCAGAGTGGCTTCAGGTGACACTCACAGCTTCTGCTCCTTTATATGGATCACATTATTGCTCTCCAGACAAAGAATAAGACGGGCTCAACCACCCTTCAAGGCTTGTTCCCATAAAATGTCCTGTGTAGGATACCAGCAAGGCACTAGCAGGGTAAAAGAGTCAGTAACACTGCAGGTCATTTATGCAGTAACTCATGTCAAAAAGGATCTCTGATAGTCACTCAGGGCCTCATTCAATTTGTGATCATCTCCAAGGATGGAGGTTGCACAGCCTGGTCAGATTCCTGCTACTGTGTTCGACTACCCTGATTACGAGGCATTCCTACCTTATGTTGCACCACGTATTTCCCTGATGCGACTTGTGACCGCTGACTCTCAACATTTGGCTGTGCACTCCAAAAAGAGCCTGACTCCTTCCCCTCTCCGATTTGTTTCTAAAGGCATTCTGTTCTCACATAGTCCCAATCTGATGACTGGTGAGCAATAAGCTTGTTCAGGAGACACTGTAAGATTTCCTGATGGTGTGGCAGCTCTGCCAAAGCACGCAGCAAGTTTTCAGTAATATTTTTCTAATTCCTAGCTTTCTGAACCCTTTTCACATGCTTGCTGTGGAACTGTCAGCCTAAGCCACAGGGATAGAAAGATTCGATCCCAGCAGCAACAGCAGTCCTGTTTGCCTTGTGTCAGAGGTTGCCTAAGAGAAGGAGTAGGGAGAAACCAGAGCTACCACCGGTGATTCATCTGAGATTGGCAAGTTTCACTAAAATAACAAAACCACACGTATCTATCAGTCCTTATGAAGTATCGCATACGCAAACTACACACAAAAAACATGTATAACTTCTGAGTCCACTGAACTAGTTATCAAAGAATCTTATTAAATAAAGAATTGTCATGGTAATGTTNCACCTAAGGAGCCTAATAAATTAAATGAGGCTTTAAATTTAGATCATGGTAATGTTTAAAATAAATAATTATCAGCTTACTTCTTTCTTACCATTGTAGGTTATCCTTGGTTTTGTCAAGCACATCACAAGATGCAAATCCATTTCATCAGAAGATACAAATTTTGAACATACAGGGCACTTGAATCCTATAGAAAATAAGAACAGGTAAGTGTGAGTACACTCAACCACGTTGCAAATACGTATAATCAAGCCAAAAACTATTCTACACATATTAAAATGAAGAAAGAATATCTGGCAGCTTATCAGTTTTGACTTGCTATTTTTTACATGAACGTACTTCCCTTTGTTTCAAACGATCTCAAAATGGCCCACTGCTTCTGCAAATGGATCTGCTGCTCACTGCAAACATCTCTGCACATCTCTGCAATTTTCCCCAACAACTCCAAGACTCTCAGAATGGTTTAGGGCAGGAGCAAGAGAATAAGAAGTCTCTACTAAAACAGAGCCTAGAAATGTGTAGAGAGCACGGACATCACAACCTGAACTTGGGCAGGAGCCCTGAATTAACATCTTCATTTTTACCAGGAGTAGCACTGCAACTTGACCAAAGGGTCTCAGTTTTGTATCTCGTGGTGCAAGCCACAGCATCCTGCACCAGTGCGGTCCCCAGGGAACCATTAACTTGGGGCTGCCACCTTGCCTGCTGAATCACTAATGCTTCCTGGAGCCTACACTCAATTTGCTTGACTTCTCTCACCCTAGCCAAGCGCGACCTTGTTTAGCTTGCGAGGTCACAGCCTGAGGCAATATGGGGTAAAGAATAACTAATACAGTCTGGACTGTGATGCAACTGCATAACAGCCCACGACAAAACTGCTTAATGCTTTAATTTATGTCATTACCAAAGACAGCAGTCTCCCAGTCAAAGGACAAGATTGGTTGGACAAGTTTTACTCTCCACATAGAAGTCTGACTGATTTTGATCTGCTGAATGATTAACACACAAGTGAGAGACAAGAAGCCACCAACAGGGACCTTGGTGTGTCACAGCTGCCAAGGCATACACCTACAGGACAGTGTGCAGCAGAAATATCGAACCCCATGCTCAGTGCAAAGGAGCAACTTCTCCTTTGATGCCATTGCAAAGTAACGATGCAGGCACATACAGATGCAGCTGCACCTTCCACCAGCACCCTGATCTGGGTGTGCACCCACATATTTCAGCTGGTTGCCCCTTACTTTTGTACTCCTAACCTCAGGAGTCCACAATGGACCGAGTCAGTCAAGGGTGACAAGTGACTTGATGCTGCCCTTCTCAGTTACTGACGCCTGAGAATTTTGATCTTTGTTGTTAATTATTATCCAGATGTAGATCAAGCAGCTCCCCTGAAGCACAAGCACTTGGCAGATGTAACACAGCTCATTTATTTCTGCAGCACAGCTGATAGGAAGCAAGTCAAAGCAGACACTGGTAACACCCATGAGGAACTCTGAGCAGCAGCAGCAGCTGAATATGCATTAAAACCACTTCCTGAGACCAAGCACAGTTCTGATTCCTCCCATTTTAGTCAGAAACAGTTCATATCTATTTCTTCTTGTGCCAGTTTTACACTTCAGCTAAATTACTCCTCTGCTCTCCTGATTTTAAATCCTCCTCCCCCAACCCACATCGTTACAAGCAACTGTTAAGCCCACAAGTTCATAAGTGTACAATATCCAAACACATCTTCACAAGTTGATGGGATTAATTTAGTTCTAGAAAGCTTTGTTGGTGACCTTTCAGCCGCTGTGTCGCCCCCCTCCCCGCAGTTGCACCTCAGCATGACTACATCAAAATTAGCACCTCAGTCCTCCAAGCACCCCAAACACCCATAACTGCTTTGTTACAGTTTGCTCCAAAAACTGACCCCGGGTAATTTTTTTCTCACTTTTACAAGCCTAGTGCAACTGATTACTGTGCAGTCTAGTCAAAGCCTGCTAGGACTCATGCGTTATTCTCATTTATATGCTTTTATAAGGCACAATCAACAACACACTTCGATGTGAAAAAGCACAAAGCTTCCTTATGTGCTGCAGACTGCCCGAGTCCTGCTGCACCAAGGGACACTGATAGCATTGCAGCCAGTTAACGTTCTTGTTCATGGCTGGCTAAGTACTGGGACAGTCATTAACAGGTCCCCTCTGCTTTCAGGACAGAACCCTCCCAGCTTATTCCCTGGGCTCATCAGCACATCTAAGTGGTAGTGACAGGGGGTAGTGAAAACCATTGATAGGTCTTTAGAATCGTTGCTAAAGCTAACAGTGTTATTAAGAAGGTACACGTCCCAGGAATGCTCGGCAGAGAGTATTTAACTCCAAATAAACAGTAGGGAGAGTTGGGTAAATATAATAATAATAATAGTAATAGTAATAGCAGCAATAATAACTTTTACGTCAAACCATGCTTAGATAGCTGTGGCTCTGGCTATCCACCTCAAGTACCGACTGACTGTGCTTACAACATCTGCCCCTAAATCTACCACATGATCTGCATTCTAGCCACACCATAAGTATTTTAACAATACGGTATCTCGGGGTTTGTTCTTCACCAAGGTGGATCTGAAGATAATAGTTAAACAACTGCAAACATCCTCCTGGCACAGCAATTCTGGAATATCAGAATGCTGCGGCTCTACTCAGCATGCAGAGCCCAAGGAGAGGACATCACACTTCATTAAGAGTTAAGGAGTAGTGAAGTTATCTTTGTGCAAAAGATGTTTTTCCAGTGACCAGCATCAACCACTTGTCAGAGACTAGCGTAAAAGCAAGAAAAGAGACTCAAGCTTGCAGCACTTTCTGAAACATTTTCCAAATGTAAGTGAAATCTGCCTTCTTACTCCTTCACAATGTTCCGTTGCTATCACCAGCTCCTGGAATTAGCCGTCCTCCCCAGGAGACACTCAGTGTACATTTTCTGTGAAGGAAATTACCATCTTCAGCTCCTTTAGTAACCTCAAAGAACAAATTATTTTGACTGTAGACACAATATTTACTTTATTTTTAACTATGTTTGAAAAATACAAGCAAGTGAACAATCAACACTGTCCACAAGCCAGTTTGAGGTCTTTTTAAAAAGCTGGTATTTCCCCACCTTTCCTTACATCAGAAGGCAAGAGTTTCGTGACCCAGTTTACAATAAAG
>WEIS01052727.1:6416-18520 GCA_013389965.1 Todus mexicanus
AGATCTCTCTCCATATCCATCTACCTATCTATAGGTACCTCCATACAGCAGCTGGCGTAGCCATTTGTGAAGCCAACCCACAGCTCTCCTGTCCTGGCCAGGGTGCTGAGGTACCATTCCTGTAACTGCCATTATACAATCAATTTCACTGCTTTTCTAATTCCAAATGCTGCTTTTCTTTCCTTCTGTGCAGGGTAAGATGGGCTCTTACACAACAGGGAACCCAACTGCTGCTACTAATCCAGTTTCAAATTACCTAATATTCATTGCCCTAAATACCTCCCATCAACCTAAGACCCATTCCCCAACCCCAACGCACACAACCACCAAGCACGCGTATTTTTCTTCTCCTTTTTAAAGAAACTATAGAATTTTTTTAAAAAATAACACACAAGGTTTGTGTAGGGGTACACATTTAACAGAGTCATCTGATATATTATTTACTTGGCCTACTCTTATAATCTATTTAATCAGAGTTCTGCTTGAAAACACAAAGGATCCGTGATTTGGGGTGCTACTGTCTATGCAAACATCGGGATGAACACACAGCTGATCAGGGTTTTTACAAGTGCACACACTCTCGATAATTTGGGTGAAGGATACTATGTCTAGTTAACACAGTACAAGTTAGCTAAAAGGAAACTTTCACCCCACACACACATAACAAAGAGCCGTGATTTCTATTAGTGCATTTCATACCATACATGCTGATTACCAGGCTGTGCTTCATTGTTAGCGGAGATTACAGCTGGGATAAGCTGCAGCTTTTTCCTAATTGCTATTATGATGACTGAATTTTTGTTTTGTGTTAAGCATTATTCACACATTATACTCCAAAATTTGATCCCTCCATGATGCATTATTGATTCCACGCAGGCAATCACGCTGCCGCCAATGTGAAGAATTAATTTGGGCTATTCTACTTGATTTGCATTGCTCCACCATAGCAGAACATAGGGCTAACGGGAAACACAAATTGAAAAGGCAGATTTAACAAAATACGGAAAATTCTGCTGTCTTTTAAAAGAGATGAATCCTGAAGAGGGCAAAAAAACCCCAAACCCCAACCGAAAACCCAAACCCCACACAACACGTGTGGTCCAGAAAGAAATAAGGTCAGTCAGCCAAATTCATCTTAGTCAAAGGAAGGTTACAAGAGTAGCCTTATGCCTCTAATAAAGTAAACTAGCTTGCTTCAACTTATATTGCCAAAGAAAACAACTGAACACCTCTGAGAGCGACAAGGCTTCAAAGCCTTTGAAACCCTGTTAGCTTCATTTGTTTTCCCAGCATAAGCAATACTCAGCCACTTAGCGTGTCTTTTATCCACAGTCCAGTCAACTGCAAAGCTGATCTAGAAGATGTGTAACAGATGCTCCACATCTACTTCTTTTTTCTAAAGTTTTACTGCGTTAACAAAGAAACTTTTGAGATCTCAACCGAAATAAAGCCCAGGATCTATTTTATTTTCTTCCCTGAATAAGATTATTTCACAGTTTTAAGATGCCAATTTAATTAGCACAGAGTATATTCAGAAGGGCAGGACAAGTTACAGACAGACACTGGCCCCACATTGGTCAAACCTTAGTCAAAATTTGATCAGATCTGTGTACAAGAGGGCACTGACAATGGTGCATTTCTGCTTGGTCTTATACTGTAGACGTGTAAAATCTTTGAGAAGCGTATTCACATTTTTTTCATTGTCCCAGGTGCTTCCCATCAGAATGAAAAAGAACCTCACATCCCACCCCAGAAACCAGATTCAAATTCTATGCACATGAATACACCAGGTTGATAATTTTAGAAATCAAACTTGTAATGGGATAAAGACCTCAAAACGCTAGATGTAAAATACTGGATAGTATTCCCCCCTCACCCTTTTTTGGGAGGTAAGAAGGGGTGCGAGAGAGAAGAGGAACTTCAGTAGAACACCTTTGGTTATAAGTGAGGATCCAGTCATTATTTCCAAGAGTCAAGCCTTCTTTTCTAATTATTCTCCAGTACAATATTAATTCCATTTTAAAATACTTAGAAGACAGATATGGGTCAGGGAACAAAAATGATATTGCTCCAACTTATTAGCATTGGGCAGCTTTCAGTACGATTCACAATACGTGATTCGCACCAATCTGACACAGGAAAGCAAGTGACTTTGAATTGCAAGTTATTTTTCTCATAAATATTTTAAAAAGCAATACATATATTCAAGTAAAATCAATGCCACTGCCAAAATGCTCAACTTCCAATTTCTCCAAGCTCTTTGGCTCCCTGTGAAAAGCTGTCTTCTGTTGACAGTCTTGCAAATATTCAGTAATTTTTCGACTTCCAAATGACAACTGTCTATGACTTTTTTTCGTAGCACTTAGAGAGATTCCTGAAATCAAAGAAGGCGTTACTCAGCACACTTCATCCATTTAGAAAGGCGAAATGAAACAATGAGATAATAGCTATAAATGTGCACTAGAAGTTAGGATGTTGTTCCCACTTTCGATACTCAAAGTGCCGCCAAGGTGGATGTCTTTGGCAAGAGGCAGTGTCATTGATGGATGTCCATCTGGATAGCTACAAAAGCGTTCTGCTCTGGCTCGGTTTTAACCTTTGCTTTCAGGGTATAAGCTATGAGGGAAGACCTAAGCCACAAAACAGCCTCAGAAAAACCTCATTAAAAAGTTGTGATGCGACTTAACCACATTCCGTCTAGAAACTGCTGGTGACTGAGCAGTTAAGTTGCATGCCCTGGTAGGCAACGCACAAATGAAGACATCAGGTCATCCAAACTACTAACTAATACTCTCTCTTATCCTTTACATCAATTCATACCCCTTAGTCATCCTTGATAAGGACTAGTCAGCTTTAAAGTAAGTGTATGTGAGGTCCCAAAATAAGTCAAGCTCTTCTTCAGCTTCATTCACTAAATTACCTCCCAAATGAACCTCCACTGCAGCCATTTAGAGAAGGGAGCAAATTCTTTGAATAAGCCAATGCTTTTTTTGCCAGAGCAGCTTATTAGCTTATTGTCATTATGTTTATAGCTATAAAGAAAAGCTGCGAGAAACAGATATTAAAGGTGCACATTAAAGAGACCCAAATGACATGCAATGGAAAGGAAAGAAAATCTCAAAATTAGATTTACAATAAAAGCTGATAAAATAAACAGGCTAAAATGGATATATTAGAGTAACTTGAAGAAATAAAAACCTAAATAGATATTAAAAAAACATGACAAAAAAATCAAGCTGTTTCTGCTATGTCCTTCAGCAAACAGAGCCTGGGGTAAACCCTTCCCGACTGGTTTGATCATGCCAGAAAAGAGATTTAAATAATAATAATAATAATAAAAGAATAAAGAGCAAGCACACTTTTACCAACACAAGAGAAAAATACCAGAAGCTGAGAGCAGAGCACTCTGCTACGCACAGCGCGCATCTGTTTCAAAACTATTTATTTCTACATTAGCAGCACACAGAAGACAGCGAGCACAGGCTTACACAATCTGAGCCCACCTACCGTCCTCCTTGTCCAGCACCATCATCTCCGCAATCAAGAAAAGTCCGGGGACAGATGCTTCTTCTCCGGCAGCCTCCGCTCAGGGGAGAAGAGAACAAGTCTCTGGGAACACAAATGAGCTACGGTACAGCTGATCGTCCTTTTGCAGCAAGTGAGCTCTAATTACCCAGTTGTCCAGCTTTTAACCTAGATTGCACTCAGTTAGAATTACACTCAGAAATAAAGCACTTTGCAGATACAAAAGCAGTCTCACCTACTTTTGTGCCTCAGAATTGCAAGGAACTAAAACTGCAATTTAGAAAGAAGGGGGATCGGAGCCGTTTCTTTGGTTCTCACCTTCTAAATGGCTCAATTTACACAGTATAATCTTTTTTAATGTAATTGCATTTGATAGCTCATAACCCCGGCTGTTGCAACTACACAGCTTTCAGCCTTATAAAATGTTTTCCCTTTGGATTTAAGCTGAAGCTGAAGCGAAAATTACCCTCGGAGAGGGCAGAATACCTAAGCCTGGCTACTGCTGCCTCCGTCTCTCAATTGGTGAGCTTTGCACACTTGCTATTGAATAAACGCACACATTTCCCAGGGCCCCCTCTCGCTCTCCTGCCAGGCTTTCCTGGCAGAGAGGAGCCTTCCCGGCTCAGCAGCACCACCTGCAGCCCGACAGCCCCGCCAGCCCCGGCCCCGCCGCCCCGGGCTCTGCTCCCGGAGCCGGAGCGGCAGCGCGACGGGGGCGGCCGCGCTTTGCACCGAGGCCCCGCTTGTCCCTGTCCCTGGGGGCCGAGGCAGGGCTGCGGGGCCAGAGCTGCCCCCCTAAGAGCGGGGATTTTGTTCCCAAGCAGCCTCCTGGCAGGGCAGGGGCTCCAAGCTGCCCGCACCCACCCCCGGCTGCAGCCCCTCGCTCGCAGCCACGCTCCGCGCAGCTCTTGGGACCTCAAACTTGATCCTGATTTTCTGTGCAAACATTGGGGGTTTGTTTTCACATGCACCTATTAGTTGCAGGGAATGCTCTAGAGAATATAGCTCCGTTTTCACGAGGTCGATTGTTCAATTCATTTTGCCAATCCCAGGCGGTACAAACCCTACCAGGTTTGCTCCGCTTGGCAGAGATGCCATCAACGCCCGAATATAAAGTGACAAGTTTGGGGCCCGTGTGTCTTATCCTTCCTCCCGCAACCCTCGCTCAGACCAGTCATCGCTTGCGTCTGATGGCGCTCGCACCGATTGCGGGATCAGACGCTTCACTACCAAGATCAACAACACCATTTCACTCATCTCGGTCTTTTAATCCGAGAAAACATTTCATTCCTGCTTTAATGATCCTTCTTCCTCCCCTTTACAACCGACACAACGGTGCTCTAAAAAGCATGAGAGCGGCCTCAAGTTATATATCCTTAATACCAATTTTTAATTAGATTCCTTATCCTCAGCTGAAGTGGCTTTTCCTTCCCCCTTTATTCGGAATACTTAATCCTAACAGTCCTTGAGCATATTTGATGTTAAATGTATCATTTTACATTGCACAGTTTTCATCTCGTACTTTGAACAACTCCTGTTTCCTAGTGATACTAGTTTGCAAGTGTTGAATATGTATTTTAGCAGAACAGTGCAACCACCATAAATAATCATTTTCTTTTAAGGAGTATCACAAGCTAAACAGGAGGAAGACTTTATCCCAAAGATTCAAGTCTAATAGTTAAAAGCAGCAGCGCAAAAACTAACAAAGCCACAGGCTTTCCGAAACTTGAGGTGTTTGAATATTTCTAATACACTATCGGCCTCCAAACGGGGAATGCCCAAAAGGTTCCATCTTGCCGTTTGAGTACTTTTCAACCCTATCACCTTCAAAAAAAGACCGACTTACCCCACAATCTATGATACATTTGAACCTACACTATTTGGTCATTACAAGCAAGACAGGGTTTGGATAAAAATGAAGCCAGCCGTTGTCTGTCGCAGCTGATTTCTGTCGCAGAGCAAACTAGCAGATGCAACACACTTGTAGAAAAAATCCGCAGCACCAGATCAACGTGTGTTTTATTCCTTTACCGCTTCATCGTGTCAGAGCGGCTGGATGACTCCCTTTGCAAACAGGTATTTTTAAATGCTTTATCTGCTTACTCATTTCACGCACCGACAATAAAAAGTTTTCTAACCCCCAACACATTTGTACAGCAATTAAAGTCAAGTGCAATTAGCACAACCTGCTGGAATTAATCATGATACCTGATGTCAGTTTACTTTTTTTAAGCAGAAATCTGGTCTTTGCAATCAAAACATTTACGTATTTGAGAAATATCTCAACTCTCATTACCCTGAAATTTGCCAATGCGCTGCATGGTGCGTAGGTTGGCGTGCCCACAGCAAATTCAGCAGTGATTTACGCAGTGGAATTGACTAAAATGCGAACCTTGAAGTTTTCCACTCTCGAGCTTTCTCCCCCCCTCCACCTTGTTTCTCTTCTCTCAGCTCCTAACATTTGTTGCGGGAAGATATTTGCCAAAGTTCCACCGTAAAACGGTATTTTCTAGTATCGAGTCATGTTGCATCAGTCAAGTTATATCATGTCACTTCAAACAGACAAAACGATGTTACCTCCCCGACATAACTTGACGTGATGCCACAACACATCAAGTCAAAAATGTTATTATTGTTGTTATTTTTTCAGTCTGCCCCTTCATCCTCAATGATAGCTGTAAAGAGCACGGAACAGTATTACTGCAGCTCTACTACTGCTTTTGGCACCACGGAGCGGTGCTTGCCGAGGAGGCTTTTCACTCACGAAGCCGTACAGTGGTTACCAGACTTTGCGGGTGATGCTGGTGTCACACGAGGGCCCAACACGTACCCCTGAGGTGCTGCTATGGCCCCAGCCTGGAGCTGGAAGAGTGGGGCAGCTGCCTCTGAGGCCATGGCCATGGCCCAGCCTGCCAAGTAGCCTTCAGGGATGCAAGAAGTACATTGCAACCTCTACCTAGTAGGCAGCAAGTGTCCTCCTTGCGATGCACCAGGGCGAGGGGGGGAATGGTCCTGAAATCCTGCCTGCTCTTTGCAGTGGTAACTGTGAATACCCCCACTGCTGCCAGAGACCTCAAAAGAAGCAAACTCTTCAAAAAACCACCTTGCATGGCAAAGGCTTTTAAAAACAAGGGGAGAAATGGATACTAGCCACAAAGTCAGGATTTTTAGATGGTAGAAATCAGACCAGGAAGGGAGGGGGGAAGAAAAAAAAAAAAGGAAAAAAAGGAGTCATTTATGGGAGTAAAACAGACCCGTTTTTATTAACAAGCTCATTCAAGCTTGATTTCAAAAGGAATTGGTTTAGTTAGCAAAAGCTTCCATTCCAGTCCATTTGTAACCTACGCAGGTCCAGTATCCCCTTCTAACATTCACAGATGAGCGGGCAAGTGGAGCCCATTTGAATCAGACAGAAAGAAACAGACAAAGATAAAATAACCTCTTCATACAAAGAGTTTCTTCTCTCAATCTCACCTCCTGTCGCCAATTTCTTCAGTGCACTTTTAAAAGTGAGCCTAATTTCTCCTCGAGCGTAACTACTCCAGCAACAGCACGGGAGATTCCCAGGCATTACCGCAGTTTGTTGCTCTGATCTCCACGTCCCTCTCATCAGGGGTTTGTTTCCTACTTTAGTCCTTTTTAAGTGCATCCTGCACTAATTTCCTCTTTACCTCTACCATCGCCACCATTATTCCCTTTTATACAGCCGCTCATGAGATCTCCTGGAAGGAGGCTGTTGAAAACTGTCTGGATAATCAATGATTCTAGTTTCATTTCCTTACACCAGCATCACGCCGGCCCCGAGCTCCTTGTGTTTAATGAGTATGTCTGCGAGACTTGAAAGAACCCAAATACCCCTATTAGGAAACCCACTTCAGATCTCAGTTTTTCCTCCCAGCTCACCTGTGCCTCTGGCTCCTGCGGCGGAGGCAGCATCCTGCTGCTCGCCTGTCAATCAGCCTGCAATGGATCCAGGTTGGCAGGCACCCTCTGACAGGGAGTCACTGGGATTAAGACGTTCCCCACTTATTGTTATTATTAAAAGGCATTAATGGAGACGTTCAAAGCCTTTCCTTCTATTTCCTCCATCAGTCGGGCAAAATTCAAGGGACTCTCACAATGCGAGTCACCCCCAGAAGTGCGGTCAGAGAGAAACACAAACCTTGTTCCACATACCACTAAAAAATAACCCCTGCTTAATTCCACTGCCGTTACTTAAACCTTTTACCTTCGTGCACAGGGGGCGAGGGCTGAGAAAAGTCTTTCTCTCCCACTGCCCAGTTAGAGAAGTTCATTCCCTCTTCTCCAACACCCGCGCCTTCGACTGGAGCATTCGAGAGCCCATTACTAACACTACAGCAGTTTACTTCAGAGGGCTTCAAGAAATTGGAGGAAGAAGAGACGCTGGGAGAGGGCTTGTCGGCCCAGAGGCATGTGAGGAGTTTGCGGCAGGCTGCCTCCCCACGCAGCTCGCTGGGGCAGGGAGCATTTGACCTCCTAGCTGTGAGCGCTCGGCCCCGTCCCGCACAGGCAGCCCCGCGTTGCTCTGCGAGCCCCGGCGGACTCGGCGGGGTCGGGGCTGGCGCCTCTCACCTTACTGAGGCACAAACTCCAGATCAAAAGAAAAGGGGAGGGTGGAGGGAAAAGAGATAGAGAAACAGGGGAAAACGGCAAAGGCAAGCAGGTCCCGCTTGCCTCTTGAGCCTGGTATCCGCTTGCCCCAGCTGAAGCCCCCCGCCAGCCCGGCACAGAGACGCGTTAGCGCAATTGGCTCCCGCACCCAAGGGCAGCCCCGGCTGCGAGGGGAGCGCGGAGGCGGCTCGGCACCCACCGCTGGGCTCACACCGAACTTGGCCCGGCGCTCACAGGNAGGCCGGGCCGGGAACGGGAACGGGCCGGGGCCGCGACTTGGCAGCCGCTTGGGAGGGCTCGGCCCGGGCTAGGGGCGCGCCGGGCGCCGCAGAGCAGGGCTGGTACCGGGCAGAGCCGGGCTGATGCCGGACACAGCCGGGCTGATGCCGGGCAGAGCCGGGTTGATGCTGCCGCTGCTGCCGCCTCGGCCCCGGCCCCGCCGCTGCAGCCCGAGTGCCAGTTTAGGGAGCAAAAAAGAAGAAGCTGGGGAGGGGGGGAAAGAAAGAAAAAAGGCAAGGGAGGAACAATCTCGGGGGCTGGTTCCCCAGCTCCGTCCGTTCCCAACCTGCGCTGTCAAAAATTGTCTTAATGTGCTCGCTCGCAAGCTCTCCCCGCTTTGCTGTTGCTACTGCAAGAGCTTTCCAGGCTTCTAAAGTGCTTTTCTCTTGATTTCACTCTAAATCTAAAATTATATTCAAAGGAAGGGGGGTGGGAGGGAGGAAAGATGTGAACCTATCACTGAAAGCAAAAGCACTTGCCGCCTGCCTCTCTCGCTCGCTCTCTCAATTTATGTGCTTTGCACTCTCTCCTGCTGCTGAATAAATGCACACATTTCCCAGGGACCCTCAGATTCCCCTGTTAATTAAATCAATTCATTATGCTCAGATCTGATTAGCAGCCCCTTCCCCCCCTCTTTGAATCAATTATTCAATACACAAACATAATTGCCTGTGCCAGAGGTGTCTAAGTATTAGCTTATTTAACTCCAAGGACACTAATTACCCCTAGGGCAAGGGAACTTTTCTCATTAATTCTGACAAAACACAAAAGCACAGTTAAAGTGTGTGTGTATATACGTGTGAGAGAGAGAAAATGGGGGAGCGTATAGCCGAGGAAGGGAGGCATCACTCTAACACACGTGTTACTGGGTAAATAAGCTCAATTTTCTTTCTACCTTTGCATGAGATTATTCCCCACATCTCCCTTTCGCTAAACTTGCCCCGTCCGCTCCCTCTTTTCTCAAGTAAGAAACAGATCGACATCGCACCGGGGCCAGTTCTGGAGCGAAAGTGTTTGGAACCAACTCCAGAAAGAAAAAAGTACCTAGGACTGATGGGGAGCAAAGCAGAATTTGCAACTAGGTTTGTTTAGCGAAGCGGAAAACTCAGTGGCAGATGATCTTCTGTGCTTTAAAAACCTACAAGAGTAGTGTCCCTCTGAAGCAGCTGGTAGGATGAGACATGATCTAGGCTGTACAGGGAGCAGTTCTGAAATGTTTGCCATATGAATTAGTGTCAGTGCCCACTGCTAACGTACTTGCTTCCTACACTGACCAGAATGGGCTTGATTGCCATTAGCTGAAGCTGGAATGCTCCAAAGAGCCTAGGCAACACTGATGCAAACCAAGCTCGACCACCGCTGTAGCATCTGAGATGCGTGACTTCTGGCTTGCGTGTTACCCAAATTTTACCTCTGTGTGAACTTCCTTTAAATAATAATAATAATAAAAAAGGTAAGAAAAAAGAAGTAGTAATTGATTCCCCCAAATTAGGTTTTTACTTTCTAAAGACCTTTATTGTTCATGTCCTCAATGTGCACAGAAGTATTGAAGAATTTCTTTTTGTTTCCTTAGGCAATGCATGAGCTGATCCATTAATCCATTTGGCTTTATATATCAGGAAACTAATATTAGCTCAACTCATTTATTAGCCTTTATTTAGGTCCCTCCATGTTGCCTTCATTTTTTTAATTTTTTTTTTTTTTTTACTTTTCTTCAGGCTGGTTCCCCTTGAGGGGAGACAGACAATTCTTGATAGATTTCGGGGCAGAAAATGCTGCACATCCTCTCCTGGGGACTATCCCCTCCCCAAAACCCCCATCTTCACGTTCACCCATGTCAAGACAGCCATGATCGAACTTGCTTGTTTGGCAGCTCTACACGCTCTCTTTAAAGCACACCTCGTACACAACACTTAAAGCCAAAGGGGAGAAAAAACTCACAAACACCTCCTCTTCTCCCCCACCACCAAAAACCAACAACCTGTAGCTAAGCTTGCTTGGCAACAATCTTACTGAGCTACGTTCATTTTTTGCATGCATAAAGATGACTGGGAACATAAAGTTGTGTTTCATTAGTGCCGTCTGTTTTTCTGTGAGCACACACATCTAAGGATAAACATGCCTTCAGCTCAGCAGCACAAAAGCCCCTGTTAATTCTCTGGTCTTTAATTTCCAGTGTATGGCACATACTGCACCCACAGGAACTTGGTCCCTCTAACTTGATGAATCTTTCTTTCCTTTTTTTCTCTGAAAGAACCCAGCAGCATTTGAAAAACACTGACCCTGGAGAACATCATCCATCGACTCATTTCTGAGTATTCTCTTGGTCCTTGAGCCCATTCTTTTTCTTACCATGGGCCAAAGAGATTCTTGGGTGCAAAACCAGAATCTCCGGATCTAAGTATACAGCTCTGGAGCCTTAATTCTGAGTTTGCTATAGGAGCGATCCAGTTTCACCTGAACACAGACTTCCTGAGTAGCAGGCATTTGTCTGCATGCACTGAAGCTCAAGGTCACTGTTGGGATGCCAAGGGTAGAACAGGAAGAAACTGGGGAAACAGATGTTGACTTTGGTATCGTTCTTACAAAGTGCTGTTCACACTTGAGCTGAGAGAGATGTGTTCACTGGAGATGAAAAAGCAAGAGAGAAATCCATACGTGTGCATGAGCATGAGGGAGCGGCACACAAGGAGAGAAAAATAATGCATAAAAGGACAAACCCCCAAACATTCCATTCCCAAACACACATCCCACAGTTTGAACAGTCTGTTGTAATCCTACAGCTACAGCTATGGGGACTTTTAGGTTTACAGCTTTAATGTATAAAGGGATGAACCCCAGTGTAAAGGTCTCCATTTTAGCTAAATGACTTTTTTACAGTGTGGTGAAGCATTGTTCTGCATGGGTTTCAATTATACCTGTTCAGTGAGTCATTTCAGAGGAGCGAGCAAGTTTCAGTAATTTTTGAGTCTCCTTCACCTGGTAGATTAGAAATCTCACACAAAGAGTTTTACCACATTTATTTTTTAGTACCTTGACACTAAAGAGGAACAGATAGATCACCCCTTCAAAAAGCACTTATATAGGTAACTGGTGCAATAACGAGTGACTGGGAAAACTTGACACAGATCAGTGGCAGAACTGGGAATAATCCTCAGTTCCCCGACTCTCCGTTCTCTGGAATAAAGCGCTAAAGCAGCTCGCTGCTGGAGGAGGATCAGACACCACCATTGCTGAGGTGCCAGTTTATCATTAACGTGCACCATTATTCATTCAGTTATGGTACCTTACACACACCCTGTCTACGCAGTTCTGAGAAGTCATCATGTTCAATACTGCGGGAACTATAGATAAAAGAGAACAGCTGTGCTCTGCCTACGAAAGCTTCTGCTCTAATACTAATTCCTGATATTCCTGGTGCAGGAGGGAAGAGGCACACAGGAATAAAACCTCCTACATGCTGCAGTAAAGGCTCAGACCTTTGGGTCTGACTTGAGGTCGTTGCTCACTAGCTGCTCTTACTTTTGCTATCCTTGAGCGCAGGAAAGAGAAAATGAAGTTTCTTAAGAACGACGTGCTGTTCTTATTGAATTGCAAAGGAAGTCTGCAGTATACTTAAGTCAAGCCTTTAGCAGACCCGTGAGGTTTCATATTATCCTATGCTTGAA
>WEIS01052733.1:0-16141 GCA_013389965.1 Todus mexicanus
ATGTCATCAGCAGGCTTTCCCCAGAAACCAGGAACTCCCTCCCATCTTTAAAAACTCATGAGAATGTTGTGGAGTCAGGCCCTTCCACCCTGCATCAAAGGGCACTCTCAGTCTTCTGTTCACTCAGTGGGAGGAAACACAATGACAATGCTGTGTGCCAATCTACTCTGTATTTAAATTTTAAATGGTGAGGAACGTGAAGGAATAATAGAAGTAGACACTCCACAAGGGTGCAACTGCTTGGTCTGTGGCACCACAGGTAGTGGGCAACACCAGGGATAAAGCCAATTTTTTCAGAAGACAAGAAGGGAAGCTAGACTGAAGCAATATGTCAAAACGTTACCGTGAGAAAGCAATGGAATTATCACAAAATGGAATTTCACACTCCCGGCAAACCACACCCCCCCAGAGACAATGGACTGACAAACGGCACACAATGCAAAGCAAGAACACAAGTTCTGCTCCACAAGCTTCACAACTAGTGAACACACCTACTATTAATGTCTAACCTAGATTTTGTGACAGCAGTTCAACAAAGTTACATTTTGCAGGAAAAAAAAAAGAAAAAAGAAAAAAGGCTTAGCAGGTTTTTCTTTTAAAAAAAATCTGCAATCTTCTGACTAAAACCTGCAATCTTCTGACTAATTCTGAATCTATTTCAAGAACAAATTCATTTAATAACTTCAACAAGCAAACAAAATTAGAAGAAAGCTACAAAGCTAAACTGGTCTCTCTGCCCAGCATTTTAAACAGTAGAAGCTTTCCAATCAGCTCCAAAAACTACCAACAAACGTCTGCAATCTTAACTCATGTTTTGCCGTGATGTTTTCATCGGATCGAAATGCTTGACAAAGAAGGGGTACAAGAAGGGAGGAAGGAAAGATAATCAAAGTGAGGTGGAAAATGATCAAAATGTGACCAACAGAGATTTTCTGAAAATGCAGAAAAGGAAAGTAACTGTTCTGTCTGGGACAAAGACATCTGGAAGCAATAGGGACAAAAAAAAAAAAAGGGAAAGGATTAAAAAACCCACAGAGCATAAAAGAAGAGGAGGGCCTCATCCAGCAAAGCATTTGCACGTAGGCTCAGCGTGAAGCACTGCCTAAAGGTAAGCTCAGACGCGCTGCTGGATTTAGGAGAGGGAAAATAACAGCAAGAGATGATGATGCTTCAGTAGGTACCTACCAAGAACTTGCCTTTCTCAAGAAAATGTATTTTTTTAGGTGCTGTTTCAGAGCTTTCTAGCTAAGCCTGAGGTTTCAGGCTGCAGAAAGCTGCTGAAGAGGACACAGTGACTCTTGCCAGACTAACTGCTTTGCGACAGACGACCTAAGATCAGAAGAGACCATTTTCAATCCGCTGGTCCCTACCATAGCCCTTATGAATTTTGTAAATGTAGAGATTTGGAGAGACCATTCTGTCTGGAAGAGGTCACTGGTACCTGGTCCCTAGGCACGGCTTGTGTAGATACATTTATCCACACTGAAAAATGGTTTGCCAATAAGAAAGCACCGGTTTACTACTGAACTCAGGGAGAAAAAAAAATGCAATAGGAATGTCCTTAGGACATTTTGGGTAAGGAAATTTTACAAACTTATTCCAAAAGCCCATTAAAAATATACCTGGGAGAAAACACAAGAAAACAGAAAAGAGCAAACAAATCGCCCCCAAAATAATTTGTAAAAAGAGAAGTAAAAGTAACATCATCAAACTATATATATTACGGTTTTCATTATAAAAGAAGAAAAAATAAGCACACCCACCACCCGCAGTTCTGGTCGGGTTCTCCCCCCCCAAAAAATGTAAAAATAAAAAATACTAATGAAATAAATTAACCCTTTCATCAGCCTGGTTCCTAGCTGAAACAATTTCTTCCTGTGCTCCTCTATTGCCAGAATACATCTGTTAGAAATCGTAAGAAAACCCCTCACAATTCTTCAGCTGAACCTGACAGTAGAACTTTCCCCCCTGCTTTTTGTAATCCTGGAATTACTTTACCAGGAGACTTTCCCTGCACTGGTGAGAGGAGATAGGTGCTGGGTACAGGCATCCTGCTAGGAAGGTCAGCATCATTCCAGCTGAGCTGGCGGAGGGTGTTTGAATGAAGGTTATTGCCTTTCTGGGGCTTGCTCTGATTTAAAAGACATCCCTTTGAAGTCAGCACTTTCCCTCTGAACTGTAGCATGAATCGCTTACCATTTAGTTCTGCCTAATGGTTTAGATAACATCTTCCTAATAATAATGGTCCTGATTCACCAGAGTACCTAAAAATGCAGATGGTATCCTTTAGGCCAATGGGAATCACACAGTCAAAGTTAAATATGTGTTTTAGTGCTTGGGCAAACGGGATTCCCAATGCACTCAGTGGGTGAGTCATGTTTGTAGAGTATGGACGCAATTAACTTTTTAAATAAATTGCAAGAGCTGTGACGCAAAGATGCTGTAACATCCACGTGAACAGGATTTAAACTCCAGCAGCAGGGGTAAGTGAAGGATACCAGATTTGCATGGCAGTTGGTACAAAGAATTGTGTATTGTCCAGAATTGTATATTCTGCCCTTCAGGCAGCTGGGAAATGTCCTTCGCACCCCTCAGCACTTTGCTAAACCTTTATTTCCCTTCAGTGAACGTATTTAAACACAAAACAGTGGAATTTAACCCTCATGATCCTTATTTTCCATCTGGAAGCACAGTTGTCGAGAGGTACCCACTAAAAGGGCCTTAACAGGCCAGTAGAATAATATTTCTGGAGGGCTCCAGACGAAATACATCCAAGTGTGCATGGTGGAGACCAAATCAGGATGCAAAGGAATTACTCAGTGAAACAAGATTTTTTCCACACTCCACATTTTCCTCCTTCTGACAGGATATTTCACGCCTTCGGAATCCACTATTATTATTATTATTGTCAAAAAGGCAAAACCCAAAGGTAATTTCTTTATAATTTAACAGGAGAAGAAAGTTTGTGATGAAAAGGTTAAAGATGGAATCATCGACGATATAGGTGGAAGTTTGTCATCTGGTAACCAGAAACAGTAGCAAATTGTTTTATGATGCCCTCTCTGAGCAACACTCTGAACTGAGTGTGGAGGGGTTCACTGGTTTTTCTGAAGATAATTGTTCAAGCAGGATTTCTGTCTTGGATCAAAGGATCCCTCCCCCAGAAATATTGTCTGTGCCTTGTGCTCATTTATACAGCAGCTGCTGGAAAATGAGGCTAATTCTTCATCAGAAGAATCTGACCACGAGAATAGACTGAAGTGAAAATGACCAAAGGAAAAGAATATAAATGGTGTCATTTTCAAGCTCTGCTACTGGCCTCTGGGAAAGGAGAAAGCGCTGTCACGCCCAGCTTCCACAGCCCCAGCAGGCAGCATCTGGGCACAGACTCCTAGTGAACAGTGAAGAGCTCTTCCCAAGCTCCAGGGAGGAAGCTTGCAAAACATCTCCAGCAAATCTTCAGAAAGGTCCTTTTTCTCCTTCTGTTCTTCCGTCGCTCCCCAGGCTTCTCCACCCTCAGCCCCGTCTCACTTTTTGGCTATCAGCCAAGGAGTCTGACCCTTGAAGTGGCAGACAAATGGTTTCATGTGAAAAAGACCAGGCAGAATTAACAGCAACCCAATCAATGGCAATCCAGCCACAGGTTTTAGTGGAGACAGACCCCGACACTGAATTGTCAGATTCACAGTGCTGCAAACCCACCTTCTACCATCAGAGTCTTGCATGAAACGCAAGGTGCTTATGTTTGGGCAGGGCATCTGATCAGTAAAGTTACACTGATTCGCAACCTCAGGTTGTCCCCAGTGGCTGATGAGACTTTATCAACATCAGATGCTGGAGGAACAGCGATCTGTAACAGTTATCTAACCTACTTCACTTGAAACACTGGGCTGCAGTCTGCAGCAGCCACAGGGAACGTTTGTCACTGGTGTTGACCTTTGTGACAGGTGAATGGGTGTCTTACACATACTTTTCTCCAGTGCTAGATCAGCTATCTTCCATTTCTACACTTCAGTACAACTGCTGCAAATAACCTCACACCCTTCCTGTCACTCTCTGCATGTGCTGCACGAGACACTCGTGACTAGCGCCCAATGGAGGCAAAACTTACAGAGTGGCTGCAGGTAAACCTGCAGAGAAACTACTGTGGGACTGCCAAAATCCCCTCGCACGCTAGGCACTGATTGCCTGAGTTAGTATCACGGGCTGAGCTCACAAAAGCGTTGAGCTGCGCCACTTCTACTGAGATGCTGCTTCGGAGAGAAATCCCTGGGAATTCACTACCTCAGCACCCTGGAGAATGAGTTCTGAGAGTGGAGATCTCTCCCCAGCTGAAGTCTACCGATCCCTTTTGCCAGGCTGCCAAAGGAGCTGCTGGTTTGCAGGTGAAAGTAAAAATTATACAGACTTTCAAGTCAGTAGGCTCTCCTCTGAAATACCATTCTCAGAAAGATTTTAAAATGCTCTTTGCTGAATTAAGTTCAGCTTTTTAAGGCTACACCAAAAGGAGCATTGAACAAGCCTCAGAAGGCTGTGAATTCTGCTGCTCACAATAAGCATCTTTATGGCGCAGTAGCTAATTTGAAGCCAAACCAAAGCTATGGGCAAACTGATCTGAGAAGATGCAGGAGGAAAAGGTAATAAAGGTGAGAGCGTGTGCTGACAGCATGTGTGTGTCTGCGTGGTGCTGGCAGAACGCAGCTGAGTCCTATGGAAGCTGCGGCACCAAAGTCTCTTGTAGATTGCAGTGGTGTAGGTCAGGAGCACCTCCACTCATAACAGAAGAGTTATGCTGGGGCAGAGCTGGAAGCAAAGCAAAGCAAACTGCTTTTGCTCTACCTCTTTGCCAACACAAGTCAGGTGCTTCCAAGAGCTCTGGCAATTGCATTTCAAGGTCCCCTGTGCCCCAGGCAAAAGCTTTCCCTCCCACAAAAAAAAAAAAAAAAAAAAGAGCCCTAGAAATAAGACAGAGACAGTATCACCTTGAGACTCTTTACCTTTCAGTAGCTGTGTCAAGACAAGGCAACAGATACGTGCTCCGTTTGCATTTAGATCAGACAAACCCAAGCAAAGACAATCCCATGCAGCGCAGTCACAAATAACAGTCAAAAACTAAAACCACACTTCAGGCACCAAAGGGAGCAGGAGGCATCGGCAGGTTCTTCCAGGGTATCTGTACATTTTTGAGGATTAAACACAGCATTTTTAGAAGGGACTGAAGCATCTAAAGCATCTAGCTTGTAGTGCTTAGCCCTAAGCACTACAAGACTGGAGTAGAAATTCACTGCTACCACATCAGCATCCTAGATGAGGCCTTTAGTAACTAGTTTGTGTACAACAGGTGCATAATTACAACCCCAGAGCTGGGGGGCATTCCTTTAAATAGGTGCTGCTTCAACTAGCTAAGCTTCACAGCTGCAGAGCCTTGTAGCAGGCAGCTGGGGCTTACATTACCAAGACGTATTGATGAGAAAACAAGCAAGAATCCCTTGCTGCTCTGCAGTTCATTTTTTTCCTGTGCCATTTCAGTTCCATTACCACAAGCATCTCATGAAAACATCACACACAGAAAAGTTTCATCCAAAAGACAATGTTGGCATGAGACGAAGTAGTTGCAAATATCGTGGATTAGTTTAGGTTGAAAGTGGTGAGGGGTTTCCTAACTGGGAGAGCAATCTGAGCTGGGAACAGCCTATGGGACAGGGAGAGGAGGGATGCTGGGTGGTAGAAACCTCACTGCTTTTGAGATGAAGTTCAATAAATGTCTGAAAGGGCGAGGTGACAAATGGGCTGGGCTCAGTTCCTCAGGCAGTCCCTGGCAGGCCTTCTCCTCTGCATACAAGAGAAGCACACATCTGCTGGTGCTTCTAAGAATCGGTCAGAAAAAATAACTAGTTAATAGCTTGTAAAGAAATAGATAGTTGAGCATAGGGGTTGAATATCTGAGTACAGGAGGTGGTGCTGAGCACTTCAGCTGGCACAGCAATGGCCAGGTGAAGCTGTGGTGAACACAGCCCATGATGCATACATATAGCACCACAGCAACTCTGGTGGTAACAACTGCACAACAATGCTGTGGAAGACGGCGCTGACCTTGTCTTGTAGTGGCAGCTTCATGAGTAGGGCAGGACTTCGGTGGAGCAGTCTAATGAATTACTGCTTGTGTTTCTCTGTTGGAATCTCTAAACACTGTGCACTTCTCCCTATCGCCCTGAAACTCCAGCGTTGCAAACCATCCGTTCCCCCCCACGAAGGACCAAGGAAAGCTGATGTGTTTTAGGGGACAGATTTAGGCTTCCACTCCTGCACTTATTTTCTAAGAAAAGCGTATTGTGATGTCCACTTTAGTCTGATAGTATAATTTTTCTTGATGGGTAGTTTAGACTCAGGATGTTAACACAGGTAAGTCAAGGCGGATAATTCAGATGTACATATGCAAATTATAATGACATGCTCTGCAAATTTGCATACGACCTTTGGTTAACGTTTAGCAAAACCGTGTGGATTGATTTCTCTAATAAACGTTCATTAGGATATCATTGAGATATTCTGCCGTATACTTAATTTTAAATGAGATTTTAATTAAGCTAATTGAAGGCCTACAATTCAGGAAGGTGTTAGAATTTCTTGCGACCAGGGCTCGTTCTCATGAGGGTTGTTCCAGCTCATGGGAAGTGCTCTGTTTTATTTATGTTATTATTTCCAGCTCACGCGAGGCCCTCTATTTTATTTATATTTATTATTATTTCCAGCTCCCGTGAGGCACTCTATTTTAGCCAGAGGCAAGAGATTGAAAGCTTCCCTTTGTATTTGGTAACCCCACAGCTCCTGGAGAAAGTGTAACCACTCCTGCATGGCCATGGAGCAGCCTCTAGAGGAGCTGGCTGTGGCTGCACTTGGCTGGCTGAATCTGATTGAAAAACAAATCTTATTTGATAATTATTAATCATGGAATCTCTACGTTCCCAGTGTACAGTGGCTACTGTCAGGTTTTCTGGCAATACCTGAATTTAGCCACCACGTAACTGTTAAAATTTCACTTTAATAAATGATACATAATATCTTGAAATATTCTTGAATGATTCTAGCTTGAAAAAATGAAAATGAACTTCAAAAATATCCAGGGCTGTTCCTTTGGACACTTTTAATGCAATAATTTATTAAGTTCCTATATTCATCATGTGTGCACAAATATCATGTAAATATTACAGCTGTACTCCAGGACAAAACAAGCATAATGCAGACATGGAATTATACAGAGAAACAGCTAACTGGGAAGGAGGGGGATCTAGTATTTTCTGTACAAAAAAATATGCAGCTTTTTGATAATTTGTAAAAATGCATAACTTTTGGCATTTCAGAGAAAAACTCTGTATAAAAATAAATATTCTATGTACAGTAACACACACAGGCCAGTCCAGGGTTAGAATCATCACTGCAAAAGAAAACATAAACAGGTGTTAGTGACAATTCACTAACGATTGTTAGTGACAACTTGGCAGAGGAAGGACCATGTCATGGAATGGAAGGACAGCGGGACAGTGGCAGGAAAGCTGACTCTGGGGTCTCCAGGAGGAAAAGAGATGATGCTGGTTCTCAGCAAAGATCCTTTTCACTTCCCTGGGCAGGGAGGGTGGAGGGCTGATCTGGGCTGACTCTCCACCTCCACGTTCTTTCTACCAGTATGGCCTGAGTGCTTGGCACTGACATGCTCAGCAGATGAGCTCGACCCTGAGGAGTGGCAGAGAGGTCTGTGGGATCCTGCCCTGTGCTGCAGCCCAGCTGCCAAGCCACCCCCCTGTGGGAGCACTGGTGCAGAGATCCCAGCTCACACGCTCTGCTGAAAGCAAGCTGTGAATCTCTGCTCCATTGCCACCAGCCTCATGTGGCACCTGGGTAGCCCAGGGCATGCTGCTCCCAGTCTCAGGCTAGGTGGGAATCTGTTCTTTGTGGAAGTGTGAGAGCACTCCAAGGCTAGGCAGTTCAAAGGCCACAAACACAGTTTTCTCCTTTTTAGCCCATAAAGCTGAAGCATGATATACAAACAAGAGAGAGTTTGGGTTGCTGCTCTTCAGGGGTGCGGTCCTGGAGATCCCATGCATGCCTCCACACCTCTTTAGCTCTTAGCCAGACTGAAAATCATCAGCATGACCTCTAGCACTGCCAGCTCAGCACAGTCACAACACTCCCCAGATTATTTTACCTTATTCCAGCAGCCTTGAACTGGAAGGCCATCTTCCCCCTGCAAAAGAGACGGACACAGTTTAGGACACAGAAAATAGTGCAGAGATTGAGGAAAGAAGGAGCGGGTTAACTGCTGCAACAAACAGTCTGAACCAGGGCTGGAGGAATAGTCTGAATGATATTCCTCACCTCCTTGGAGTGACCCAGACTTCTGGCTGACATAACCAGAGTAGCTTGAAGCAAGGGCTGGGACTGAATTGGGGAGCTACCTGCAGGCTACACAAGGAATTGAGGTTTGGAGACCTGTTCTCATTCCTCAGTGAAGAATGTGTTTAGCCAAGCTTCCCTGAAGGAAGCAAGGAGCGCAGGAGGTCCCATTCAGCCAGAGAAATACTGCAGGGAATTGGCAGTGGAGAGCACGAGGTGGCTGGTCTGTGTCCTCAGGCTTGACTCTCTAATGCTAAGTGTAAACCCCAGAGGCAGCACTACCCTTGGTTCCCAAGGAGGGTCTGGAAAAACCCTCCATTTCCTTCTGCCCTGTTAGTTAAAGGGTTTGCTTTATCCAGTGAGAGACCACTCAGCTGTTCCCTCTTGCCTCTGAGAAGATCCAGCTCTAGGAAAATCAGGAAGGCGAGCAGCTGGGCAGCCCCTGTGCTGGCTGTGGGTGTCTCAGCTCACTCCCCAAGAAGGGTCTTTTGCCTCAATGAAGTCAGTGAGATTTCTGCAAAAATATCGCAGCACTTCTGCAGCCCTGAAGCCTTGGGCTACACATACTAACACGGGCATGTGATTGTATTATTATTATTATTTATTTTTTAAAGTTGAAGTAGGTTGGATACTTGAAGGGCTATGCCACTAAAAGACTTAGACTATATGGTTGGGAAATACTTTTGTGAATTACTGCCATCAGTTTGATCTCAGCACAGCCCTACTTGATGTGAGAAAAGAGGGAATTACATCAATGATAAGGCACTCCTGAGCAGGAGATAAAGTCAGATGTTGGGAGCTATGCCTCTGACATGAGAAGTCCAATACTTCTCTATGTATGTGACAGGTTCATGGGCTGTTATTCCCCAGGAAGGCTGAAGAGCAGAGAGTGAGAGTATACAATGCATGATGCAGGCACATTTCTTCACTCGGGTGACCCAGTGTTCACTTCTCCAAGTACTGCATGAGAAATTGGCAGTGTGTGTCATCCCATTTGAGAGAGGGGAATGAAAAAAACAAACAGAAAAGCAAATGCACAGTAGCATAGTGACAAAGAAACTGTTTAAAGGAGAAGCACTTTCAAGGGACTGGTGGAACGAATGTTGCCATGCTGCTACAACCATATTGCTTTTCAAATGCATTTTTTAGATTGTGGTCTCCTTGTGATGCTCCCTCCCATTTCCCTCCCACCCCGGCTCTGTGGAAATCCTGAGTTCTGGATTAATTATTGGGTAAATTGTGGCTTTCCCATTGGTAGACTGATGGTGGTGGGAATGACTGGTGTAGAGCATTGCAGGAGGAGATAGGAGGTTAGGTGTATGAAGGAATGGGAGGCCAGGTGCAAGAAGGAATGGGAGGCCAGGGAGTCACAGCTTAGGGATCAAAGGAAGACTAGGGTCACAAGGAAGTGTTTGTTGCAGGCAAATTTGCTGAGAACAAAAACATGACATGCTTATTAGTACCGAATATCTCCTTCCACATTGCTCAGATGCATAAAGCATTAGTTCACAGCCTCCATAAGTTGCACACATGGATGTGTCAGCTGGTTGCTAAGCTTTTAACCTAGCTGGATCAAAAACCATGCTTATTCACCTTCCCAAGCTAGCTTGCATGCCAGAACACTATATATATATAAAAATAACGGCATCTTTATCTCACCAGATTTTCTGGTAAGTTTCCCTTAACAGAAATAGATATGAAAAGAAGTGTAAATTCTAACATGGCCGTGTGGGGTGAATCCTAACTGAGAACAGGGACAGAGAAAGAAATGCAATCTGCCAGGGCATGGGCAGAATCCTTGTGCCTGTGAAATTAGGGGCTATATTCAGCCAAAACTTACCCTGTAGACACCTAGCTATTATCAGTGGGAGGCAAAATACAGGGCTGGGTGCTTTCTAATCCTTTGCAGACTGTACTGGGCAGGTAAGATTTCACCCGTGGGCTTGAGTACAATGGGACTGAGAGTAGGGTTATTGTTTGGACTTGATGATCTTGAAGATCTTTTCCAACCTAGATGATTCTATGATTCTATTGGCAGAAGAGCTTCTTTCCATCACTGAGAAATTACAGAGCGGCAACGGAGACATTGCAAGAAGTCACCCTTATAGTCGCTGCTCCAAAGAGACAATGGCAGTATCCAAAGCAGGGAATGTGAGAAGCAAGAGTAATGTCAGCTTTTCACAAAGGCCAAATAACGAAGGCTTCTAATGGCAATTTCAGGGCTAGTTTCCTCAGGAAACTCAGAAAACCTTCCAAACCAAAGATGGCTTTTTACTTCGGGACACATTTTTCCAAGTAGTTGAACTAACTGACATCCCATCCTTAGTAAATGGCATCAAAAACCTTTAAGCAAGCACAGCGTTTGGAAGGACCATCTTCAAGCCAATCTAGTCATGCTGAACAAGGACTGGAATGGCAGGACAAATACAAGCTTCAGTACGTTATGGAGTTGAGACTGCTGCAGGGAGAAAAAACCTCCCAGGAATGCTGCATCTCCAGGAAATCTGAGAGTAAATTAATAAATTGGTGGTATTTAATGAGATACTTAGAAACTAGTTGAGGTTAAGTGTTCATGAACACTTTTGGCCTACAATGGTAGGATTAGATGAGGCACTAATACAATAATCATCCTTTAATACTTGAATAAGGTGGATATCAGGAAACAGGCAATTCCAAATTCAAGTTTCCCAGATGCTGTGGGTGTCACAGCTGACTTGTGGGGAAGAGTCACAAATACGAATTGTCTAGCAGGAATCAAGGGAGATAAGTGTCCAGTTACCATATTTCACATGGATTGCTAACAAGATTACTATTATTTTCAGTCGTCTCAATGTGTAGGATGACTGAGGTCATGCTGAGCGGTATCAGGCTGTTCTGGCTACATACAAGCACTTAAAAATAGAGTTAATGAAGGACAAAAGCATCACAGGTCCTTGCTGGAAAGCCAAGCCAGCCCAGAAGCAGGTCTTCGTATGTTAGTCTGCTGCAAGTTGTCAAAGTGAAGGCCAAGGAAGAATTGAAGCAGCTGTAAATAAGTTCTCATTCCCACTACATTTTGCCTCATGCCACAAAGTAATGCTGACAACAGCTGTGAATCCTGGCATGAAGGGAAGGGCCTGTTTCTGACAGTAGCGGTGTGGGGAAGGCAGGATGGAGATAGGTGAGAAAGTACTTGCCAGGTGTTTCTAGGGCATGCAGCTGTTCAGAGGTCTTAGAAAATAACTGCCAAGACACAAAAAGCAAACGAGCATGCAGGAAAGGGAAGGTACGCCATACCAATGGGCATGGGGCATCCAGGCCGTCCAGCCCAGGTAACCCCGGCTCACCCTTCTCGCCTTTAAAACCTCGGAGACCCTGTTTATGAAATCAACCACTATCGTTATTTCAGTTAACGCCAATCACCTCCATGTCACGGGAAGAGAAGCCAAGTCCCCCTCCAGGACTGTCACAGGGCACTCTGCTGCATACCCAGAATACAGATAGCCCATCTTTTCAGTTCTCACTTTGCCTGCGTAAGCAGTAGTTGCAGTTTCCTTTCTATTTTTCTGTAATCTATGAGTCAGGAGGTACTTCTCTGAGTTAAATCTCAGAGGATGGGAATGGTGTTTCTTCTGTCTTGAAATCGTCCATTCTTCCTATCTTCACTACGAAACCCAGCAGCTGGATTTCTAGATGCATGATCCACAAGTACTCCTGGGATTTATGGCAGCACTACAGATTTTTGGCAGCGTTTGCTGCAGCATATGAGTTTCAATGAAAATATGTATTTATTCCTATGTTCATTCATCTGCTTAGATAACTGAGATGTGTTTTCCCTCTGGGTAATGCAGCTCAAGTGCCCTGTGTCACTCTCAGGAGATCACATCAGTTGGCCCTTACTCCAAGGCAAGAACAGCAGCAGTCAAGTTCGGCCATCACATAGATGTGATGACATGAAACATCTCCAGAGAAGAGTTACAATGGGCAGCAGAGGAGACACAGGGCTCTATCCACAAAGGAGAAAGCCCTGAGCTCCCAGCGCATGGGACACCCCCATGTACCCTAAGCCTTCATGAGATTTGGAAGAGGAAGGAATATAACCATGGTCACTTGCCAGTCTGATTGCTCAAAGGACCAGTCGTTCCCCACTGAAGGAAGCAGCTGTGCCACAGACTGCAGTGGAACCTCAGCCAAGGATTGTACTTTTGTGAGACCATTATTTATGTTATAATTTCCTTCTTTCTTCCCCATCAACAAATCTTAAAACAGTACATTTGATGAAACAGAACATACCAAAGGACAGGGTGCATCTAATCCAGGCGCTCCTTGGTCTCCCTTATCCCCTTTAGACCCTCTAGAGCCTTTCTTGCCCCTCTCCCCCTGTAAATAACAGTTTAGTCCAAAAAAAAAAAAAAATACACAAAAGCTTTAGGATCATCCATTTCAAACAAATGTCAGCGATAGTTTTTTTAAAAAAAATAAACATTTAGGAAACATTTTAAAAGAGAAATGTCCCCTTAGAGATGTTAAGTGAAAAATAACGCATGAAGCTCCTAACCATTGCTTAGCTGTGTAAGCACAGTGGGCACTGCTAAATCTCACCCTGGTAGACTGTAAGGGTCTACAGTGAAGGGTTTGCTTCATGGAGAGGCCCATAGCCAGCCAGTGGAGCACTGCTCCTCCTCCATCAAACCATTGTTAGAACACTATGGATTCCTATGATGGTTCAACAGGAGAATTTCTCCACAGGTTCCAAGTTGAGTTACACCAGAGCCAGGGCAGGAAGTATACAAATTTAATAAAAGCACAGCCCAAGCTGTGAGCCCAGTTCACCCTCTTGTGGAGGGATGGCATGAGGTCAGTGAAAGCCAGCCACAAAAGGAGGCTGAGGGAATGCCCAGATGCCCCTTCTCACCACAAGAAGATACATGCCACCCATTGCAGATCAGCCAAGGCCGGGTGTAGTCTGGGGATTTGACAGCTCTATCTGTACCAAGTCTTTCCATATAACAAGAAATTCTCAAAGCTGCTGAGCAGAAACCAGGGGAAGGGGCTGCTGCATGGGGAGTTGAATTTAGGGTCCTTGTGGGGAGCGTTAAAGGAATTAAGGGGTAAAATCAGACAGCACAGGTTGCTATGTTTTCTCAAAAAAAAAAAAATTAAAAAAAGCATTAAATTCAAAGTTGGCCAGAGAAATGGATGGGAGAGGAGAGGCAATGAGGAGAAGTCACCCAGAACCAAGCACTGGAACAGAGGATAATCCAGGAAATGTGGCATGGGTTGTTCTGGAGGAAGGAGGAAGGAATCAGGAGGAAAGGCAGAAGAGGAGGAAGGGATAAAGGGGTCAAAGGCAGACCTGTAGGAGCGAGGAAGACACACATACACACAAGAAAAAAACCACAGGCATTAAAATAACAGTGAAGCTAACAGCTTGGTAGCACAAGTTCAGGGTTTACACTTTTTCAGCTGGGTTATTTGAAAGGCCATTGGTTTCCATTGCTACTTAGTGCCACGATACAACCCGTGCCTGTCCCCTGATCTCCCACTCCAAATGAAGTGCAGCAGGAATGTTTACAGGTTTAAAAAGCAGTGCTCTGCCTAAAGTAACAGAGAGGATTCAGATGAACTATTCTGGAGCTTATCAAAGTAAATCTTCATTTTTAATGTGTTCAGCACTGAAAACCTTCCTGTTGAAGCACTGCGAGGCATTTCAGATGAACGCCTCTCCCACTTCCCAGGAGGCGGGTGCTGTATCTCAGCCCATGGTGGGACAGGTCAGAAGCGGAGTGTTCCCCTCTGTTTGTCACTTTGCAGCTTTCCTCTTGTTCATTTTGAAGCCTCCTGACTGAACTGCTGCAATAGTTTTGCCACAGAAGCTGTGTGTCCCACTCTAGAGCAGAGCTGGCACTCAGCTGGGGATACGAGGCAAATCCTAGGGATCTACAACTAATTGAATGATCTGTCTTTTAAATAAAATACCCAGTTCAAAAGCCAACTGAAAAAGTCCAGGAGTTCTGTAAAGTTATTTTTTGTTTAGAAGCCACACAAACAAACAAACGTGCAACTTAGTGAGGTGGCAGTTAAGAGGCAAAGCCGGAAATTCAATGATTAAAAAAGGAGAGAATTTTGGAGCTCCCTCCCCTAGTTTAAGACGTCAGTTGGCTACTGCTTTCCAAAACTGCTCATTCTGTGCCGAGTAAGGCGAAAATAAAGTGCACATAAAGGATGGAGAGCACTCGCTATGTATCAGAAACAAATTCATATCATGAAATCACCTCATGGACACATGCATATAAATCTTTACATTTTCAGATAAACTTCAGTGATACCAGAGTCTTATGAAGAGAAGGTGTATGGGTGAGCATAAATTTACATACATGTGCACTGTGCTGAACTTGACTAATTCATACCATTGCAGTCTTACAAAGGCTCTAATTCAGGAGTCATTTATATTTCTAAATATAAAATTATATTCAGCTGTAGCTCTCAACGGTTTTTTATCAAAAAGATTCAGAGCCTTAACAGGCAAGAAATTCCTTACTGTTTGGAAAATCTGATGGAAAGGCAAGGAACTTCTCAACATACGCTTTTTAGTAATGTTTATCTTTCAATAGCACAGGTGGTATGACAGAAAAGCAGCCAGTCACATTACTGGCTTTCACCCAACTCTTCGCCGTCACATTCATTCATGACAGTGCCTGAGGAGACTTCATGTCTGATTCTTTAAGGTACGCAGATCTAATTTATCTTTTCCAAATTTCCACCTTCCAAATTCCCTGGAGGATCATTTGCTAGAGGGCAACCTTTTTGTTCATGCTTCAGGAGGAATTTAAAAGTAACGTAATGAGAGTTGCTGGAATCCCTACACACATGAGTAAACAAATAAGCAAGATTTCCTAAAGCACATCATGTTGCCCTAACTCTGCTGCACATGAAGTCCCATGCTTCAGTGAGGACAGAGCTATGACAACTATGAACACACTAGATAATCCCTCCTGTGGCTTCCACACAGACGTACCACAGTGTACCAGGTGATTGTACAAGCTACAGGTATCACCTTACAAAATACAAGTTTGCAAAGTTACTTCTATGAAGGTCTAACAGACAGAGTTCCATGCGAGCTACCCGGGGTTGCTCAGGAGTTAACCAGTCCATCACCACGTCAAGACATTAGTAACTAAACACAAGACGTTTGCCTGGTAACTTACCCGGATTCCTTTGTCACCAGGTAGACCTTGTAAACCCTGAAATGCATCAACACGAAAAGAAATATTTTAAAAGAAGTAGGCCCTGTTGTATTCCCACTGAAAAAGAAGAATCTGTGCCCAGGAGTGTGTTTTTAATGTTTGTACCATTTGCTCTATAGTAAAAGAAAAGATAAAATAACTTCCAGCAGACAACTCCCTGTTCAGCTTCATTATGATGAACAACCCAGTCAGAGCCTGAAAGTACATTTTTGATCTAAGGCAGTGATCAATGAATGATTTGGGTGGGTTTTATTGCTAATAAATATCTAAGCAGTGTAATCGGAGCCAGTTATACTATTGTTATGATGACACCGANTGGGGTTTTTTGTGTTAAACAACAAAGCAGTTCCATAATTACATAAAACTAGGGTTCCAACACTAGCCACATTTTGCAAAAGACAATCCCAAACAGTGGAGTTAACCTTACTGAGCGCAACTTTGGTCACTGCAGTGACAAGACAGGGCCCTCTCAGACAGGTGGAAGGCAGGCACCCGAGCTGGGTGAAGGTGAATGGAGCAGATGT
>WEIS01052737.1:5476-21989 GCA_013389965.1 Todus mexicanus
TTTTTTTGCTCCTCTTTCTTCGGAGAGTTTGCTTAGTCGCTCCCCTAGAGCCGCAGCCCCCTTCTCTCCCCACCTCCCTGTGGGCCCGCAGGTAAGCAGACCCCGCTCTTAGCCGAAGAGATGCATTTCACCCTCTCTTACCTCCCCCACTACCCGCCTGCCCCTTGCCTGGTGCGAGTGAACTTAGCTCCTGCCTTGCCCGTGTCCATTGATGTCAGCACGTCCCCCTCTTCCTCTGCAGCACCAGCGCTTTTTTCCATTGCCTTGTGCTTTGCCCTTCCCTCCCAAGCACCTGCGATGGCTCGCTTCGCTGGGTGCCTTGCTAGGTCGCAGTGACCCCGCTCTAGGTTCCCCCCTCTCCTCTGGGAGGCCTTGAGGTGAGCCTTGGGTGGGGGAGAAGCAAGGGTTCCCTCTGGCCAGCATCCCTTCCTGGGGTGCCAGCTCACTGCCTTTCCATCCCCCTTCCTCTTCATCCCCCCTTCTGTACCGGGGAAGTCTCAAGAATTTTTTTTCTTTTTTAATTCTTCCCTTCCCTGCCGTTGCTAACACCAGTTGAGCTCTGCTGATACGGCTCGCCGTATCGCCCACGGGAAGGGTTGCTAGCCGTTGCCGCTGTTTTTGGCGGCGTGATGATAAGCCGTGGTGGGAGCGGGTGAGGTTATAGGATGCTCTTTCAATTTTACAAGAGCAGAATCGGTGTGGGAGGCGTTGCGTGCTTGCGTGTAAAGATAATAATAAAATAGGAACGTATCTGTGTAGATGGGACCCTTTATTTGGAAAATAATAGCTGATACTGGCCCTTCTCTAGTACCTTCTATAGCCTTTGTTTATCTGCCGCTTTCCAGCTTAATATGCAGTGCTGGTGTTGGAATGTAGCAGCCCTTCTGATCTGACCCAGCGTGGGCATGCTTGCTCTCACATTTAACCTTCAATTAAATGAACATGTTTATTTGGCATAGAATAGCAGAAAGCTAAATAGTGCTGGTGTTTTTCTTCTGTCCTTATGGGAGCCAGTCTTCATGTATCACATGTGCTACATATACTAGTACATTTCCATTCATTTTACATGTACCATCCACATGTCAGGGTTGGCTTTTTTTTTTTTTAACTTGCCTTAACTGCAGTAGTAGTAGAGTTCTCAGGTGAGTCCTCTAGTGGAGAAACACAGCAACAGGGAGAAAATCTGGTGACATTGCTGCACCACCTCAGAGAGCAGCATTCCTTCTGGCAAAACACACTGCCTTTGGACTTGGGTTGGCCACATGTGATTATTTTTTAAATATTTCTTTTTCTCCACACCTTTCCCTGTCAGTGTATAAGCTGCGGGGTAAGGTGATGGGATGCTTTTTGTATACATGCTGTATAATGTGGGAGATGCATTATGTCATGCAGATGCTATAAATGCAGAGCAGGGCAGAAAGCATAGCAAATCTGACATAATACTGAGATGTGAATAAACTGACTGCTCTGAATGGATGCCATGGGGCGCTGCTGCTGTCTGGTGGAAAGGATCTTTGGTTCCTAGGATCTGAGCACAGAGACGCAGGGATAAGCTTTTAGCTGTAAGATGCTTCTAATGAGCATCAACGCACTCAGGATTTAACGTCTGCAACGTTTTCCTGTTTGAAGTTTGACTCTCTAGTATGTTCTTTCCTGATAGATGTACCTTACCATATTTTTTAGCTCTGTGATTTATGTTAAAATGGTTAAGTTTTGGTTCAGGTGTACTACTGTCTTTTTAACCTACCCTTGCTGTAACTCTAAAATTTAGGTAGTCTGTCTTTAGACACGTTTTTTGTTACTGTTGACAGTAGACCAGATCTAGGTGCTTTTTAAATTTTTTTTTCCGTGTTCCAGTATCTTGCTGCTGCTGCCTTTCTTGTATAATGAGAGCACTTGAAAACAATTTCTGTAGTGGTTCTGTGCTATGTGGTGCTGCTGAATCCTGGCAAAAGGGTTGCTCTAATGACCCCTCTAGCAGCGCGTAATCCGGGCTGTAATGTGATCATAAATTACTCAAAACGTGGAGACCTGAATATAGGGCTAGTAAACCAGTCTGAAATTACAGAGTGACTACATAACTCCTTCCTGTAGAAGCTGGAGATCATATACTGTCCCCAATAAATTGTGTTGCTTCTTAACAGTAGCGCTTCCAGGTGAAGCTGCCCTGGGTGGGTATTTGCTGTCCTCCTATGTCAATACCCCTGTGTGGTGTCTGCTTCAGTCTGAACCTTGAGCAACTGCTGACTCTTCTTGTGGTGTCTGTGGCAACCTTCCTCACCTCTCACAGCTCCCCACTTGCCAAAAAACCAACCAAGCAAACGATGGAAAAAAAGTAAGCCCCTACTGCCTGGTTTGCTTGTACTTCGGGGCTGTCGTTAACTCCTGTGAGCTTCGTGGCAAACCTTCTCAGACCTACAGTCTGTAAGACTCTTACGACTCTCTTTGGAGCCAAATTTTGTGATTCTGGGGGGTTCCCCCTCCCCCAAATTATTTTTATAGATCTAGGCAGAATAAATCCCTCAAATTAGTTTCTCTTCCATTAAACTCTGTTGCTCCCTAGCACCGTGTTTAAGTTGGGACTCCCTCCTCATTCTTTGCTTGCATGTGGCTTCTGTCGTGCAGTTCATCTCCTCCCTACCCAGCTAGGCTCAATGTGTTTACGGGGTGAGCATAACACCTCAGTCCTGCCTGATGCTCCCATTCCCCCTTGTTTCTTGACAGACTTTCTCAGAGTCTCTTTGGCTTTCTTTTTGTCTTTAAAGTGCAACACGCAAGAGCTTGGGTTGAGGGGACAAGGGGGAAAACTTTTACTTTTAAACTTTCTCAGCCAGTTGTCTGCATGTACTTTTCACAAAAGCTCATGACTTTATTCTAATGTCAAAGCCCAGCAGCCATTCTCTGTCCTGTTTTGTAGGGGATGTGTTATCAGGGAGTTGAAAATACCATGTTTGTAAATTACCAGTGGACAGAGTCCTTGATCAGCAGAAACCCCAGTCAGTAGCTCTTGGGGAAAACAATAACAAAACCCTCTAAAAGCACCCCCAACATAAATTTAAAAAACTACTTCCCTGTATTTTCACCGTCTTTGAAGAGCAGCTGCAGTGAGGGACTCAGAGTGTGAGTATGTGGAGGAGATGCTTTGGGAAAAGAAAGGTATGAAGCCGGTGGAGTGTCTAGAACTTAGGTAGAAATAATGAATTTTTTCCCCATGTGTGGCTTTCTACGCTCCTACGTGCAAATAACAAATAGTACTGTGAGCTTGGGGAGTTTGATGGCAAACTTGTTAGCAGTAGCATACAGATGTATCTAAACAACATATTGACTACCTTCAGGAGCCTGAGTCAAAGACTACAGTTGTGGTGAAGGTAGAGGTGCAAAATGAAGACACATCTGTTTATTCTCTAACCTTTACAATCCATAGCAAAAGATGAATTTCTAATTATTTCTAACTTTCTCCCAGGGGAGTCATCTTTGGCTTTTCAGCAGGGGCGGGTTATGGCAGTGCGGGACCTTCAGCAGGAAAGGGTAGCGACCTGCTAGTGAATTAGCAGGAGGGCTCTTCAGGGAGGTTTCCTCTTCCTACGCTTCTTGTCCTGTTGAAACTCCCTGGAGAGCCTGGGGGAAGGAAGTGGGGGGGAAAGGGAAGGAAGAGCTGGAAATGGCTTCCTATTGCTCTGATGCTGTTTTTCAGACTGACCACAGGGCGGCAATGTGAGACACCTTCCAAAGAAAATTGTCAGCCTGGGGAACCTAGGACAGAGAGAGAAGGTGGCGGTATTCCCATCCTGTTCTTGCTGCGGCTCGACTCTTGCGAGCTGGGACACCCGTCTTCAACAAAACAGCTTTGTAACTGGAATTGAAGTGAATGGACCGTTTGAAAATACTTTAGCGTATTTCACTAAAAATGAGGAAGCATATCGATGTTTTATTAGCAGCACACTGCTGTTCTTCACACGCCCTCTTCACCTATAACAAAGGACAAATACAAAAATATGATTCATAGTCTAAGACCTAATTACCTTGTTTCAGCAAATAGCTGGATGAGGGGACCCATCCACCCACCTCTAATACTACAGGGAATTTGGACTCTCAGTTTTACTGGCATGTTCACACCACCGAACTTGTCTTCAGCATCTTGCTTGTTGCCTTTGGAGTGGGTTGCTGCGTTTCAGAAATTCCCTACCTGCTGTGGAGATCGTTAGCTATTTTAGGAAAGCCAAAGTAATGGGCAGTAGTGTTGCTTGACATCTTGACTATTACACTTAATTGCTGTGTGGGCAGCTGCAGCAATTGGGCTTTTGATGTCCTAGTTGCTAGGAAGAAGCAAGGGGGAGAAGGAACAGGGCAGTAAGCAAGCAAATGCTGGTCTTATTTTATTTCTGGTGAAGCTAACTGTTCTTACACTTGAATTGTATGTCTTCCCCACCCCTCTTGCCTGCCTAGCAGGTTAAAATTACGCATAAGTTCTCCACTATTTTCTTTGACTTTTTTAGTAGGCTGAAACAGGCTCTTCACGGTATTATGCCTCACAGGGAAGGACCCTTGTGTCAGGGGTGGTGCTGGAAAGAAGACTAAAGAGTTGAAACTAAAAGGCAAGACTGGAAAACTACAAGATTAAGTGTTGACTCTCTTGTAGGAGATTTGTCTTCTGCCTTAAGCATTTCCACAAGAGTAATGGGATTTTGAAGTGTGTGATACGGACCACCTTTGAGAATGGTAACCTCCTGGCTTTCCACTTGAGTGGTCCTCTTCTAAGTTTCTGCCGAGTGTGGGATATGTGTCTGTCTTGAGTATGGGGGGGACATAGAGAATTATTCCCTTTCACAAAATAGCTTAAAGCCTTTTTATAGCAGGTAGTTTCTTAGCTAGGTAAATCTGGCAAAGTTGTCCAAAGTGATTGCTAAGTTGATGGCAAGAATAAGGGACTTGAAAGGCTTTTGGTTTATACAGGTTTCTGCAGTGTGTTGAGTGATGTGTTTGAGTGAGCATATGTAATGGGATGCCTTGTTACCTCTGTCTCTCTTGTTCCCTAAGCTGTGGAGCTGCCAGGCCGAGCACTGAGGCAGAACTGTGGGCAGGCCCTTGTGTCTGTGCTGGGACCGGTGGGCTTCAGTGGGATTTGGCTAGCCCCTCTTCAGGAATGGCAGATTAACCTCTAAGATATTACTTCTCTTCTTTGCCCCTGTTACCTATTTAGCAATGTGCTCTCTTGGCTGTCTGTACATCCTCATTTGTTCCCTGTGTGTGTATGTACACATGTGGATGCATGATGTATATGAGTAGGGAGATGGTTGTAAACTTCAGTGTGAGAGCGGTTTGTCTACCCTTCCGCTCTTGAAAAAGGAAGGAGAACCTGTTGTGATAAGATGGCATTGTTGCTCTCCTTTGTTGTAAAAACCCTCAGAAGTTACTTATTTTTAAAGATGTCCATTATGTCACTCAGAACAAGCTGTTAATTGAAGTACGAATATTTGTTTTGCTTTGTCCAAATACATTATACATACCATATTTTGTAATCATAAAAGTTCTTGCTTTCTTTACATACTCTTTCAAGAGCTGATTTCCCCCATTTCCTTGTTCCAGAGTCATATCGCTGGCAATTTCCAGCTCAAAGTTATTTTGGTTGTTCATTATTGATCAAGTAACTTATCTTGCTTTTTGTCAGACACCAGCCAGAGCAAACTGATTCTTTGAGCCACAGACCTACTCTGCTACAAGGCTGTGGCAATGTAAGAGTTACTTATGTGGAAGCAGCTGCTTGGCAGAGCTGCATATACTTGCCTTTGTGCTGCTTATCTGGGGGCAGCAGGAATCACTGAGCATCAGGTCGTTCCCTTCAAAACTGCCTGCCCAGTGGACCAGCAGGAATATCTCTTGGTGTACATTCTCTAGAAGAGCTGATAAAAAGGTGAAAAGGAGGGAAAAATAAAAGGACAGATAGGCAGAATGTGACTAGTTATGCAGAAGTGGAACAGGAAAGATGGGAAGGAAAAATACGGAAAGGCAAGGTCTGTGTAAGTGAAGGACCTGTACTGTTGGAGCATGAGCGCGAATACTGGTGCTGGAAGCAAGATACTAAGAAAATGCATTGGCCCTGGTGAGTATAGGGGAGGGAAAGAAGCAGATAGGGGAAAGGAAGGGTCTTGGACCCTAGCAGTGTGATTGTGAGGAACTGCATAGGAACTGTTGTTCTGCTATTTCTCACTTCTTTTTTTAATCCTGGTTTGTCCACTTGCAAGCCAGTCCTTGTGCTTCAGTTCTGCAAATATCTAAGGAATAATTAAAAACAAAGCTACATGCAGGGCATGGATACGAGGAGAAATGTGTTCAGTGGAGATGATGTGTTTGAAACTTACTAGTAAGTTTCAATGTTTCGTGGCTTTTAATATAGGTAATTGCAAAGCTTGATTTAGAATAGCACTAGTTGGTTTGTAACCAAGATAACTTTAAACCTTGTTTTGGTGTCTTAAAACCTCCAGTAAAGATCAGAAATCTTGCGAGAGCACCCAGCAGACTAGGAAGCTTGGAGGGCCTCGTACTTATATCCTAGGATCGTGTATGACCCTGAAACTTGTCTTGCCTTTGAATAAGACTTGATGCATTATATTTGTGGAAAGATTGCAGGCAGCTATGCATGTGATGAGAATGCAGGGAAGTCCTAAGTAAGCCTAATGAGTCTGGTTTTATTTTTTTTTTTATTCTGCCTACAAATTCTAGGAAGAATTTCTTCCTAGTGTTTTGTACAGTTGCATGTTAACTGACACTTTCACTACTCTTTCTTTTATTCCCCAAATAACTTCGGAAGTCTGTACTCTCGTAGTAAAATTTCCTTTCCAGATGGGTTGAACCAGCACATCTTTTTAGGCTGGGAGTATCCCAGTTATCAGTTACTGCTGAATGGTAACCACCAACTCAATCACATCTTTGTTCCTTGCAAATAAAGAAAATGGTCAACTTCAGAAGTGGTAGAGATTTTACAAATACTTTCTGATGGTGTGCGTCTAATAGGGTGATAATGTTTGTCCTCTGTCTAGAAAAGTTGATTATGTGGTCCCAAGCCCTTTATAGAAATCAAATACTTGTGTGTTTATGCTTGCTGTTGCTCTTAATGACAAAGTGCTTCATCAGTCTAATTTAGGTAAATATTACTTGCCAGTGGCGGTGAATATATTTGTGCTTCTGAGCTTCAGGTTGCCACAAGGTGGAATTGGAGTCTTTGGACTCAGTGTTGTCCCTCTGCAGCTTCCAACTTGGTATGTCAGCTGATGTCTTGACACACTTACCTGGCAGCAAAAATACTGCCTGATGCTGCCTGATGCCAGAAACTTCTATTTTTTGCCATCTCCTGGAGGAGAACACCCCCTTCCACCTCCATTAAAATGGCTTACCTTCCCTGATTGCCCTCTTGTGCTTTTTATTCAGTTACTGTTGACCACGTGCCTTCTTGGTACCCTCTTTTCTGCTCTATTTCCTGTTTAGAAGGAAGAACATCATCTGTCTGCAGTTGCAGAGGAAAGTATGGTTCCGTTGATGAGGGATGGAGCTGCTTATAGTGACTACTTATCTTTGAGCATTTTGAGCCTTTGGTAGTCATCTTTTTGGGTTACAGCAGAGGCAGGAATGATTCTGCTTATTTGCCAGTAGAGTGGCAGCTGTACTTTCTACTCTCATCAGAGAACCCGGGTAACACCTGTCCCCCATGTAAACATAAGCCAACTCTTTGGGCTGAAAAAGGGAGAAGGAAGGACTAATATATTATAAGTTAAAACTATGTTTAAACTGATGGAGTAGTCTTTCTTAAGACATAAAGTGACTAAGGTATGTCTAGATAGGCATGGAGAAGGTAGTCTTTCTTTATTATATGTCTTTATTTTTACAAATAAAAAGGAGACTTCTGTATCTTCTGTCCCCAGCTTAACCTCCCCCTTTGCCTTTAGCTGTGTGGAATTTTTGGAAGAGCAGTGGAAGTGAGTAAATCCACTCTTCCTGACAGAGTGCTGGGGACTGACTCATGGGTAAAGAAACTATCCAAATGCAAATGCCACAGGCAGTGGCATGTTGTGGCCTTGTGAGGCAGTGCTAGTGATGTACGTTTCAGAAAATAAACCATCTTGCTTTGCAGTTCAACAGTACTGTAGCTTCTGTTGTATTTATGGAGTACTGAGTGACGCTGCTATAAAGCTGCATCCTCTTCTGCTTTTTTCTTTTTTTCTCCTCCCACTTTCTTAATTTGTGACTTGGTTAGAGACCTGAACAGGTGTATACACTTGGGATGGGGGGAGAAGAATGGTTCAAAACAAAACGAACAACTAAATTGATCTACTCTAACACTGTCCATCACAGCGCCCTTCAGCTTCAGTTGACTGTACCGTATTCCAGTTACCACTTCAGTAATAGTACACAGTAGCATTATATTTCTGACTGGCAAATACACTGTAGTTCTCTGTTTTTTCTGCTGAACTGCATGCTGTGAGGTTACTTATTTCTCATGTCTCCTTCAGCAGTCCTTTAGAAAAGAATCCAGAAGAATGTATTGTGGAACAAGCTGCTTTTTCTGATGCTGCAGTAAAATGAAGACCAGAACTGGAGCAATTCTTGAAACCCCACACAAAAAAAGGTGCATTGTGTGTTCATAGCGACTCCTTTGAGAGACTGACTTGAACCTTGCACCTCAAATTGGACTTTTACGGTAGTGATGATTTATAGAGTTGCCTCTGCAGCACCTGTGTTCTCCAAGGCCAGCAGAAGTGTTGATGCGGTACCACTTCGGGGCAGCAGAGCACGTGTGGCGAACAGGTTAGTCAGGTCACTGCTGGTTCAGGTAACTTGTGAATGTGGTACTCTTCTACTCCAGCCTGTTGAGCTTCTGGGAATGCCAGTCCAGACCTTAACTCAAGTTATTTATTAGATACTACAGGTCAACTTCAGCCTCCGAGTTTTCCGGCTTCCTGCGACATACCCTGTTTGTCTCAGGTGGGATTCCTGCCCGGCTCTTCTGCCCCAGCTCCTGGTTTACAAGGGAAAGTCCTGAAACTGCGATCCTGGATGCTTTGGGTTCTGTTGAGCAGCTGGCAAGGATAGCCCCTGCTTTCTCAAGGGCGTGTACTACGTAAGAATAAGTTGATATGTGTCAGTTATTCCATGAAGAGCATTTGTGCTTTTTTTTTGTGTGTGTGTGTGGGGGTGTGTGTTCTAGAGTGCTGCAATAAATGGAACAAAGCTTTTTCCTCCTGCTTTTTTCTGAGATAGCCTACCTCAGACAACCTTGTGTTTATTGTGGAGCAGTAGACAGGTAGGAACTCATTGTGTGTCTATAGCAGGTAGCCTGCAGTGTGAACAGGCTAGACAGCACACTTGAGGGTTTAAATGTTGTACAGGCCTGCTTAAGGCATAATACTTTTATTCTTTTATTTATTTTTGTGGGAGAGAGATTGTTAATATTTACTACGTAGGTGTTGAGCCTGGCAGTCTGGCTACACTTCTTCGATGCAAGTGAGTTGTTCATTAGGTAAAATGCTACTGGTATAAATTAACACACCTCTGCATGAAGAAGGCAGAGAAGCAAATTATCGGTTCTAAGAAAGAACTTCAAAACTACTTTGAAGTCTGTGAACAAAGTTAAGTATGTATTGTAATTTGCTAACAAATGATAGTGATGGACACTGCTGTGTAATAGATGGGCATCTGCATCCTCAGACTAACCCTTGAAGCACTGGCCATTGGGACTGACTCTTTAACTGCAAGAGACAAGGGAAGTCAACTGAGAGACTTCCCGTCTGCCACGAAGATAAATAGTCTGAGCAGAAAACAAATAGTTGCTTTAGGGCTGGAGCAGTTTGATTCTGGCATATTTAAAGACCTGTCTTACTAGAAAAGTACTGTGGAGAAAGTTCTCCTTTAAAACAGTCATACAAATTTCTCCTAAAAATCCCACCCTAAATCTGCTTCACATTTTCTAATATCTCTTAGGGAATTGCTTGAGACTTTTTTTCTTTTTTTTTTTTCTGAAAGGACAGACTGCCTTTTGGAGAGACATATGTGTTGTTTCACCCAAGCTTCAGCCCTCTATCTTCAGACAAGAGGGAAGCACATTGTTTTGTGTCTTTGATACAATCCAGCCAGAAAACAGCCTTAGGGGGAAAAAAAATCAGTCCTTGGCAGCAGTACTGTCTTTTTTCTGTCACTGCCACAATGTACACTGTTCTAATAATTTGAGATTGAGCTCGCATGGAGTGTCTCAGAAGTCCTTCTTAAGACTTGAGGTCATAACTTGCTGAAAGTTCAGAGGGATGAGTCTCATTTTTGTAATGAAAAAAGTTCCAGGGTTATTTTAGAATTAGGTCTAATAAGAAACTGGTACAAGAAGCTACTTTAGTACAGTAATTTGGTAACAGCGCAGCAGATTTGTAGCAGCTACTGAAAACTTTCCACTTTCTTTCTCAGGGAAGCTGAACCCTGCAAAATTCAGATGTTGATTGCAAAGGTGATGGTTCACATCTCTGTAGACTGATTATTTCAAATACATGGTCTGGCCGTACCTGCTGGTGAAAAATGCTCAAGAAGCTTCACATATTGTTTATTTTGATTAGAACGAGCCCACTGTAGTTTGGAAAGTATCTTGATTGTGAAACGTCACCATTCATTCAACAGCAGCTGCATCTTTGACTTACTTTTCAAAGGGATTGAACGTGTTTGTAATAGTTGTACTATGACCTGGATACCTGTTGTATCAAGTAGATGTAGCTTTAACAAATATTTTTGTGATTTATACACATTACTGTTTAGTATAGTTTTACAAGGTCATTGGTTAACCTACAGGGAAGATGGTGGAAAGTGAGCTAAAGTTCAGGTGTAATGTTACAGAGCAGGACAATAGAAGGGGGGAAAGAACGTGTTTGGGTTGTGGGGTTTTTTGTTGTGGTTTTTTTTACAATATCTTTAGCTTGCCCATTGTTCTAATTTTCTGTATAGTAGTTTTTCTTTCCACTGCGCATGGGTAAAATCTGTTCTTCCCCTTTCCTTAAAATATTTATAGTTTTGGTATAAACATTATAATGTAGTTGCACTTGAAAAATTAACTGAATATGGTAAAAGACGCAATACTATTAATGTTACTCAAAAGTTCTTAAAGCTAAGAATAGTATCTTGCACTTGTATCTGATGGCATCGTATGATCTGAAGTGTTTATAATTTTGTGTTGGATAAAACTAATAGACCATTTAACTACTACAATATTTGCAGGTGGGGATAAATGTGAATTCTTCTACGAAATAATTTAAAATACATCTCTGGTTTGAGACTTACGAGAATGATAAATTGAGCACAGGACTGATACCAGTCCACTTTGACATATCTCCATAGTCTCTCGTTATTGTCTATAACTTTAGCACAGTTAATATCTGTATTCTCACGTGGGGTGATGGTCATGGTGGAGAACCATTATTAACATTTGTGATTCTGAACTCCTCTTGAAAAACGACCAGCTTGTACAAATAACATGATTGTGAATTTCTCCTTAAGGCTGACGTTCTGGTTTGCTGTTGGCTGCTTTTAAAATACATCTGCCTTAATGAGAAGTGCACATTCTTACATCAGCACCATTGCTGCCTTCAGTAACACACGAAGTAAGGCAGAGAGGAAGTGTGTGCGTTTTCAATGTTAACTATAGTTTTTATTATGAGAATTCGTAATGTCTTAATTTTTTTAAGCAAAATGAATATACTACAGGGATGATAAACAAGAAACCACATAAATATTAGAATGTTATCTGGGTGTTTGTCTTAACCATAGATAAGTTAGTAGGGAAATGTGAGCATCAATGTAGTGCTAAAACACTTCTGCAAATGCAGTGGAAGGAGGAATGCCTGAAGCTGATGCTTTTAAGACTTCAAAGGCTGGTAGACCTTAAAAGATCCAGTGATTGATTGATTGATTGATTGATTTTTGTGCCTACATTACATTTACTGGTAGGTTCAGAAGGAGAAATGGAATGAGACCCTGTTCCTTACTCTTCTGTAATAATCTTGAATACTAAAGAAGTGTATTTTGATCTTTAGACTAAACTGATTCTTTGTTTTGGTCTTGTCTTCCCTTGCTGTGCCCATTTGGTGTAGGAAGTAGAAGAATCTGATGTCTAGCACCCTCTAAATCCATTGAAAGGTTTTGGGCAGCTATAGGTAAATGATACCTCCCAAGGCATAAATAGGAGATAGAAGCATCCTGTCTCCATGGCAGAAGTAGGAGCCAGTCTGCAGCTCCTCAATGCCCCTTCCTTTCCCACCTGCACAGTTGTCTGCCAGCAAGTCTTCTTTTTATTATTCCTTTCCCTCCACTTTTAGCACTTTAGTCCTGCTTGCCTAAATGAGTGCCCAGTTCATGACAAGCTTTGGTAGAATTGGGTGGGCAGGGTATGCTCTTCATACTTGGTTGTAAATGGACAGTGCTGGGAACAGCACTTCCTGACATCTTAGCAACTGTGACTGTTACCAAAATCTATCCAGTTCTTCCTCCTTTGCCTAGGATACTCCCAAAGAAATCTGAAATCATGCTGGTGTGGATATCAAAAGGCACATGGCAGACAGAAATACTCCAAAGCCAAAAGACAGATGTAGCGTTGCGTTTGTCACTTCCTTGAATGGGACTTTTTCTTCACTTAGGTTACATGGGATATGTATGAAGAGTTTTCAGAGTAAAATGTAATCCTGTGATCGTCCGTACCACAGAGAGGTGCAAACTCGTCTAAAACCTGTGGAATAACCTGGCTGATCTTAAATGTATGTTGTTTTTTTGACAGCATTGTAACTTCACTTTGATCTTTAGCTCTAGCAGCTGGATGATGTCTCAGGTGCATGCTTGTGATGCCAGGATCTGTCAAGATCTGTGGGGTGCAGTGCAAGAGCACTATAGGAAATGACCCGTCAGGTTAATGCTCCTTAGTGGTTGTTTTTTGTTCTGGTTTTTGTTTTTTCTTTTCTTTTTTTTTTTCCCCTAAGATTGCTTGAAAGAGGAAGACCTGTTTAGTGGCTTGAAAAGTAGACTTGTGAGACTCTAAAGAAGAAAAAAATGTTTGTTCCTTGTCGTGTTCTGGGGAATTTGGGTCATTTAATACTTGAGAATTGTTGCGTCCCTTAAGATACCCGTGAAGTTGACTTGCAAAAGGCATTGCTACTTACTTTTACAAGTATTTTGTTATATGTGTTATGGATTGCATAAATACAACAGGAAGTATGAGGGGGAAAAATATCTGTGGTGTTCGGTCATTGTTTTACTAGACTTCAAATTTTTTCTCATAACTTCATGAAATTCTTCTCTAATTCAATCTTTGTCTTTTGTCTTTGCTGCCTTGCAGGGTTGGTACAGTAGGCCTCACTAAACTTAGCTGCAACTAAGAATTTCTCCTACATCAACTGAGTTAAGGCTGATGCTCTTGTGGAATGTGGATTAAAAGTGCGTGCTAAGTTCCAAATTTCCATTTGAGAAGCGGAGAAAGTAAATGTACCACAACCACCAGCATCAGGACAGCAAACCAAGGGACAAAGAATTTGATCCGCAGTGTTGATATATGTTAACTGGTTCACGTTTTGCTTAAAAGACATTTGCTGGGGGGCGAGAAGTGGACGTCAGCTGTGCGAAGTCACTTTGTTTACAAAAATGAGGGCTGCTTTGGAAACGGCAGACATTGCCATTGTGGCACTGTACTTCGTGCTTGTAATATGCATAGGTTTTTTTGCCATGTGGAAAAGCAATCGGAGCACCGTAAGTGGCTACTTTTTGGCGGGGCGTTCTCTGACCTGGGTAGCTATTGGTGCATCTTTATTTGTGAGCAATATTGGAAGTGAACATTTCATTGGGCTCGCAGGATCTGGAGCGGCGAGTGGATTTGCAGTAGGTGCGTGGGAATTCAACGCCTTAATGCTTTTGCAGCTTTTAGGATGGGTCTTCGTCCCAGTCTACATCCGTTCGGGAGTATACACCATGCCTGAATACTTGTCCAAGCGTTTTGGAGGGCATAGAATTCAAATATATTTTGCAGCGTTGTCTCTAATTCTTTATATCTTCACCAAACTCTCAGTTGACTTGTATTCAGGGGCACTTTTTATTCAAGAATCGCTAGGCTGGAACCTCTATTTATCAGTTATCCTCCTTATTGGAATGACTGCGCTGTTGACTGTGACTGGAGGTCTTGTGGCTGTCATCTACACAGACACCCTTCAAGCTCTGCTTATGATTATTGGTGCCCTCACACTTATGATCATAAGTATGATGGAGGTTGGTGGGTTTGAAGAAGTTAAAAGAAGGTACATGTTAGCGTCACCAAATATTACATCTATCTTGTTAACCTACAACCTTTCCAATACTAATTCCTGCAATGTCAACCCAAAGCCTGATGCTCTTAAAATGTTGCGTGAGCCAACAGATGAAGATGTCCCCTGGCCTGGATTTCTGTTCGGACAGACCCCAGCTTCTGTCTGGTACTGGTGTGCTGATCAAGTTATAGTTCAGAGAGTTTTAGCTGCAAAAAACATTGCTCATGCCAAAGGATCCACTCTGATGGCAGGCTTCTTAAAGTTGCTGCCAATGTTTATTATAGTTGTCCCGGGGATGATTTCACGAATACTGTTTGCAGATGATATTGCCTGCATTAACCCAGAACACTGTTTTCAAGTCTGCGGGAGCAGAGCTGGATGCTCTAACATTGCCTACCCACGTTTGGTGATGAAACTCGTGCCGGTTGGTCTGCGTGGACTGATGATGGCTGTGATGATCGCCGCACTGATGAGTGACTTGGACTCGATATTCAATAGTGCCAGCACCATATTCACACTTGATGTCTACAAACTCATTCGGAAGAGTGCTACATCTAGAGAACTGATGATTGTAGGAAGAGTCTTTGTTGCATTCATGGTAGTTATAAGCATTGCCTGGGTCCCGATAATTGTGGAAATGCAAGGTGGTCAGATGTACCTTTATATTCAAGAGGTAGCGGACTACTTGACCCCACCGGTTGCTGCTCTGTTTCTTATGAGTATCTTTTGGAAGCGTTGCAATGAGCAGGGGGCTTTCTATGGTGGAATCGTCGGGTTTGTTCTTGGAGCGTTACGGTTGATACTGGCATTTATCTATCGCGTTCCAGAGTGTGACCAGCCGGATACTAGGCCAAGCTTTATCAAAAACGTCCATTACATGTATGTTGCGACGGCTCTGTTCTGGATCACTGGGATTGTGACCTTTGTAGTAAGCCTCCTCACACCTCCACCTACGAAGGAGCAGGTTCGGACGACCACTTTCTGGGCTGTGAAAAACAGGAATGTAAAAGAGACTGCTGCAACAGGGGAGCTGTACAAGGTGCAAGAAAAGAGAATCCTCAAGTGCAATGAAAACGCTAATCATATCATTCCAAATGGCAAATCGGAAGAAAGTATTAAAAATATTAAGCCGGAGGATATCAACCTTCTGGGTACTTGCAGAGATGACAGCAACCCGGTGACTTCTGCGAGTCACTCTGAAGTTGAGACACCAGTTGATTGTTACTCAAATGGACAAGCAGCTTTGATGGGGGAGAAAAAGCACGAGGAAGAGACTGTTGATAGAGAGAGACATTTGAAATTCATAGATTGGTTCTGTGGCTTTAAAAGTAAACACGTGAACAAGAGAGCTGTTCGGGAGATGGAGGAAGAAACTGTTTGTTTACAAATGCTGGAAGAGACTCCAAAAGTTAAACTATTACTAAATACTGGACTGGTCTGTGTCTGTTCGATTGGAATATTCATGTTTGTCTATTTCTCTTTGTGAGTGAATAGTGAACTTTTAAGGGTATGGCTAAACATACAGAAGTTGATACAGGTCTCTGGAGATTTTTTTTTTCATTTTTATTTACTTCTTTTCAAATAACATAACTGCAACCCAGGCATTGTTTACGCTATAATTGTAAGACCAACTCAACTTTAGCCTATTTGGAGACCATTTGAGACATGTCCTATCTCTGCTGAAAGCAGAGCATGTCATGTGGTGTCTTTCTCTTTTCTTCCTTTTTGTCTTTTTACTATTTGGAGTACTAACCTTTTTGGTTTTTTTTTCCATGTATACATATATAAATATACCAAAGGCAGGCAGGTAACTGTGTCAGACAGTCACAGAGCTCAGTATTGAGATGAAGACAGCAAGTAATTATTTACTGATGTGTAAAATCTAAACGATTAAAGCTGTGTCAAAAGGTTTTTAATGTACAGCTGCGATGCAGATTGCTATATAGTCATTCTTTGCAACAGCTGTATTACCATGACCAACTTAGCACTTTTTGATTTTGCTCACTGCTTTTTTTGTAAGTTCCTCATTTCTCTTATGGCAACAACAGAAAGGTACTTTGTCTCATCTTGTAGCACATCCAAAGTGATAGCTCTTAGTAAATTTCTGTCTTATTTTTCTCTGTAAGAAAATTTTTGTCTTTTGTCTACTGTTAATTCCATTACAGAAAAGTTGCTATATTGAAAAAAGGAAGGGGAAAAAAAAA
>WEIS01052740.1:336-11033 GCA_013389965.1 Todus mexicanus
CTTTTCATCTAGGTGGGGTGGGCAAGAGATGAGCATGGAAATTGTCACAAGCCCACTGTCCCATTTCATTACACAGCTTCTTATACAACTACTTCTGTGGCCTCCAGTGAGGTTTTTGGGACACGCCACAAGGGAAAAACTGAAAAAAGGCTGTCTCATTTAGATCTCTTACTCCATCTCATATAAAATTAAATCTTTTCTTCCTTCAGAATTTCCTGGATGGTATTAATTGCTGTTGCTTTTACATTCGTATCTGAATGGGTCAAAGGTGTAAACCTGAATTTTTCCATTTGATTTGACAGTCGAACTTGATGCTTAACACATCGTTTCTTTTACATAAATGTTCATTACAATCCCAGAAAGGGCTGTGATGTTTTGTCATCTGAAGGAGTGTTCTAACGCAGACCTTCCATGGTCTGAAGGGCTTTGCTCTCTGAACTGATGATTCCAAACTCTGCTAGATTATTGCAGGCTCTAGAGCACAGTAGTCCTATAGACTAGTCTGTTCCATTTGGGACTGTTTCTTACACGCAAAACATATGTAGAAAGATTGAAGATAGATAAATAGATAGACAAGAAACTTTACGACCCTTTCTGTATTTAATAGGGCTTACTATGTAAACTCCAAGTAGTTTAATTAATGACCATGTAGTTTATTTAGTGTACTTCTAGTGTAGTTTAGGGGATAGAAACTAGGGGAACAGTAGCACAAATGAGCAGCCAACTAACAGGCAGAGCAGCAGCAAGCATGGCACGGACTATAGACTGAGAACGACTGATCTTACTCATTCATTCTGGCAATGTTCCTTGAAGCATTGGCAGCTTTCAAGCAGCTTAACATTAGTTTCCATAAAATATGAGCATTTCTCCTGGACTTCAAAGAGAAGGAGTATGTGGGAAACTCTTTACAACTATGAAGCATTTCACAGCATTAGCAGGGAGCTGCAGAGCCACTGTAACTTGAGTTTTTAGAACCTACTGTAAAATTGTATGGGCATTTCTCTTTTTTTTTTTTCTTTTTTTTTTCTTTTTTGGAAAAAAAAATACGGTTTGTCATGCTGTTAGATGACTATTCAGTTGCTGTTCATTTTTGTTAATAAGGAGCAATTGAAAGGCCAGAAAAAGCTAAAGGCAAGGCAAAAAAAGCAGGAGAGGGAAGCAGGGGGATGCTAAGACTGAACGAAAAGCTCAAGATGTGACTTTTAGGAGGAGTGAGTTACACCAGTGTGTGCCACCCCTGGGTTCAGCACCTGGCTGTGAGACCTCATAGATGTCCATATTCTGCAGCCAGCCTAGCAATAATTTTGGACATTCTGAGCTTAAGCAAGAAGGAATTATGTGACATTCTGTCTTTACTAAAGGCTTTATCCAGAGCATACCTAAAGCTTAGCGTGACAGTCCATAATAAATACAGAAAAAGTGATCAGACCTGCTTTTTCTCATTGCTCTGGAGAAGTAGCGTTGACAAGACACATGCTATAGCAATACCAGCCTACTCCCCAATTGCCATTTACAGGAACAGAGCTGCTAGGATGAGGAGCAGCTAAAGAAGCTAGCTTAGTCCTAAAGTATTTGTATTCTTTGGGAGTCTGAGATATGTTTTTGTCTCTGCTAAGTAGGCCGAGCAAAGTGCAGTGTCCCCTGAGCTTTCTGAGTGCCTGCTGTAGTTGTGGTGTGCCAAAAAGGCCAGGTTATAGATGGATGCAGCCCTGGAGAGTCTAAATTTAGTCTGAAGTTCCTCTGGCAGTTTAGTTCTGACAACTCAAGAGAAAATCTCTCTGAGCATCTCAAAGCAATGTGATTTTCTTTGCTTCAGGTGAGCGTCATTTTGTCAGTTGTTGATCTGCGGGTTTGACTCTGTGAAAGGCTGTTAACCTGGATATGATGTTTATAGTCCATGGTTTTAACTGTTTTTAACATAGTGCATTGCCTTTAGATGGACATTAGACGTGGGCATTTAGTTTGATACATGAATCAGAAATAACAGAACAAATGAAGGGGTTTAAAGTAGTAGGATCACATGTGCAACACACATAAACTTGGGTAATAGGAGTTTTGAGTGAATTATGGCACTGGTAGTTTCCTTGCAGCCATGCTATTTTTGTAATGAATACACAGTGGCTTCTTAAAAAGAATTCTGACTAAAGAGCTTATAACTGCATTTTTTTTTCTTTTAAGGCTGTTCTTCATCTATAGGGAATACTGAGCAAACATGTTACAGTGCTTCACATGAGTGTTTGGCTGCTACATGAGAGTATATTCAAAATAAGAGTCAGGCAGGAGACTATTATAGAGGGCTTGTATCTGAAATAAAAAGAAACTACAGAGAGCGTACAAGCCGTAGAAATGAAGAGCAAGGAAGCTAGAAATGATAAATGCGTATAGAAAGGAGAACGCAGCCTGAAGCGAGGTATAATTTCTGACTTAGCTATACTTGCATAATCCTCTGAGGTTAAGGAGATACAGACTCTTCCCCCCGCCTCCTCCTGCATTTGAAAATTCTCAGTAGAATTATAAACTTGCAAATCATCTGGCCTCCAATGTATACAGATTTTCTGTCTTCCAGGATTTGTATGCAAGGATCAAGGATTAAATGCAGGATGAGTTTTTTTCCCTGGATTTTAATAAATGACTGTATTCTAAAGAGAGCACGTGGCTTGGCATTTTCAAATTTTAGACTGATGCTTTCTCTACAGATGCCCTTGGTGTTGCCACAGGGAATTTTTCATGTGGTAACTGCTGTAGCTAGTGCTGTATCTCGGCTAGTGTGTTCTTCCTGTGGAAATAGTCTCTTTATCCATACATTTCATAGAATCACACAATCTCCTAGACTGGAGGAAACCTTTAATCATCTAGTCCAATCATTAACCTAACACTGGCAAGACCATGACTAAACCATATCCCTCAGCACTGCTCTTAAATGCTTCCAAGGATGGGAACTCCACAACTTCCCTGGGCAGCCTGTTCCAATGCCTAATAACCTGTTCAGTAAAGAAATTCTTGCTAGTATCCAATTGAAACTTCCTTTGGCACAACTTAAGGCTGTTTCTTCCTATTCTATCACTTGTTATTTGGGAGAAGACACCGACCCCCACCTGTCTACAACCTCCTTTTGGGTAGTTGTAGAGAGTGATAAGGCTCCATTTCTCCAGGCTGAACAATCCCAACTCTTTCAGCCACTACTTACAAGACTTTTGGTCTAGACCTGTCACCAGCTTTGTTGCCGTACTTTGAACACGTTAGTGCCTCAGTGCCCTTCTTGTAGTGAGGGGCCCAAAACTGAACCCAGTATTGGAAATGCAGCCTCCCAGTGCTGAATACATGGGGACAATCACTTCCCTGGTCCTACTGGCTGTACCGTTCCTGACACAGGCCAGGATGCTGTTGGGCTTCTTGACCACCGTGGTACTCCACCACTCTACTGTTGGATGAAAGCAAGTGGTGTGACCATAGGGCTGATGTTGTTTGTTCTGTGGTTTTGTGTCACCTCTCTGGCTACAGATTTGGGGCAGAGCTCCATCACAGCCTCTGCAGGCTGTTGTCCCTTGTGACCGGTGTTGTGCAGGGAGCAGGATTGTTCCTCGCTTTTGGAGGGTGTTCGAGGCATCCTGCTTCTAGCCCCATTGTGTGCTGAGACTCTGTGCCGTGGGGCTGACCAATTCCTGGACTGACAGCATTTGGCTGCAAGGTGGCCATTGTGGCTCTGGCCTCACCCAGCCTCGGGACCCTCAGTGACAGCCCCCGGAGCGGGATGCTGGGCATGATGCCTCCTGAGCAGCACTGTGAGAGCAGACTCGTCTCCACACTGCCAAGTAGGGCTGAGGTGACTGGAGAAGAAGGGTACTGGCCAGACAGATGGTGAGAAGGGGCTGTTTCTTCTGTGTGCCAATTGTGGATGAGTTGTACAGCCAATATTTTATTTTTTTTAGAAGTGTCATTCATTAAGAATTCAGGAGGAACAGGACTTAAACAAGGTTTTTCCTTTTAAAAACTATTATTTAAGTACTCACAGCACTCACTTGCAGTCACTTACTTGATCTCCCCCCTTTTGAAAGAGCTTGTTAGATTTTGTGTGTTACATGTTTTTCATGTCTTAGAGGATGTATTTTGCTCAGTGTTGATATTAACCCATAACTTTGTACATGTATATTCCTAAAATCTGCATTATAGGACCCTACTGGACCATTTGGTGCTAGCGTGATTTCTGTACAACCCGGTTTGGTAGTGCCTGTGAAGCTGAAGTATGTTTCAACATTGGTGGTTTGGGGTTTTTTTTTTCCAGTTTGCAGCCTTGCAAAAGCTAGGTCTGTGGAGTAACTTGGGAACATGAATAAAACATGGCTTGTTCCCATTTGCACTCTGTAACCAAGCCATGTTTCGAGAAACTGGCATGTTGTCCTGAGGTCATGCAACACAGAGGATGCTTAATGTCAATGGCTCTCTAATGTCTTCCATATGATGTTTAGGATTAGAGGGATATGATGGATGTTAATGATTTGCTTTAAGATCACTTCCAAAACTTTTTGAGGAAGCTTGCAAAACAGTGTCATGAAATGTTCAGCCAATATTTTTTTTTTAGAAATGTCATTTATTAAGAATTCAGGAGGAATATAACTTAAGTTTTTCCTTTTAAAAGTTATTAAGTACTCACAGCACTTACTTGCAGTCCCTTGCTTGATCTCCCCCCTTTTGAAAGAGCTTGTTAGATTTGTGTGCTGCTTTTCTTTAGGCACGATGAGTTATGCAGCTATTTTAAGTTAAATGGGAACCATGTTCTCTGAAATTGTTCTGATCTCCCCATTTAAAAATTAATGAATTTGAAAATAAATTATTGCTAAAAAATGAGTATTAAAAACTCTGCTGTATATTATTTATAAGCAGCTTAACAATTTACAAATTTAAGAAAAAGAGAATACGAGTTAACACGGGGGAAACCTCCCTTCCATGTGCATTATTTAAAAAAAGATCAGTAGATATTCTGGTTATGTCATACAAGTGCCCCCACCTGAGTGGAATAGGACTTTCTGAAGCAGATGTCGACTAGACTCATGTATCTCAATGACAATCTGTAAGATCGTAGGAGGTACATAGTTCTGCAGGCTTCTTTCTCTGGTGGGTATTGCTCTCAGAAGCTTCCATCTCTGGCAGGTACTTACTCTGTGCTCATTGTGGCACCTGTGATCATGCAACCCTGTGCAAGAGTGCACAGCTGTACTCTAATCTGCATCAATTTTATTTTTTAAAGTGTCCTCCCAAGACTGTTGCTGCAAAGAGTGAAGCTCAGGCCAGACTGGCTTCATTGCTGCACAACCCCACGAACACTTGACTCTCTGCAACTAAGCAGGTAGTAAAATTGATGTGGGCTTGAACATTCACCAGGAAATGTGCTGAAACCTCTTAAATTGGGATGTTGGGGGTTTTTTTTAATTGAAGAAATAGAATTGTGTTGACCTATTCCTTAGGTCACATAAGTGCTGCTGGAAATGCAAACAGGAATTTGAAGACCATGGTCTCCGTCAGAGCGCTCAACATGAATTGCGCTGTTTCTTAAACGTGTGAATGTGTGTAATACAACTTCATGCTCACAGACGTGCCTATTAAAAAAAAAATAAATCTGAATCTTGCGTGGTGTAACAGAACACCTGTATTTGAAATCTGAATGAGAATCTATACTCTTGACACCTGCGTCAAAAACCTGCTACTGTGCACCTACTGTAACATCACTCCCAAGGAAGCAGTTCTAGGAAGCCTGAGGTAAAAGGCAAGCCTCAAGTGCTGCTGTACAGTAAACAATGATTGCTGGCATTTGTGGATCGCTTTTTTCCCCTCTTTCTTATTGAAACTATTAGGTCACGCATGCTCCTTGCAAGGTGCTGCTGGTTTTGGTTTAGTTTTTTTTTTTTTCTGTCCTTGTCATTGCAGCAACAGAAACACTGGGGGTGTGCAGCTTCCCAGAGGTGTTAGCGACCATTACTCCAGTGAGCTCAAGTGCTGATGACTAATGTGCATACAAATCATCGTGTAGTTTCCAAATGTGCGGTCAGATTGTTGCAGTTTTGGAGGGAATGGATAATTTGAAGGAATTTGTATCTAATGTGACTGAATATATGGGTTTAGATTATCTGAAAAATATTCCCTTAAAGCAAACAAGCAAGCAAAACATTCTAATAACAGAAAAAGATGCAGCCAGCCTTTTTCCCAGATGTAGTTTTTCAAAAAGTGTGTTCCTGTGTTGGCTGGTGTAGTTTTATGTGACTTGCTGGGATTGTCCTCTCACACACTGCAGGAATGAGCAGGGAGAGATGGAGTCTTCTGACGTCTGATATGAAGGATTGACTCGATTTCTCCTATAGGGGACAAATCGTAACTTGGCAATACCTGAGCTTATATCAAAGTATTTCTACCGAATATTTTATTAGTGTATGAACTATAGTATATTTAAAGAAGCGAGTTTGCGAATAGAAATTTTTTTTTCCATTATAAATATATAAACGTAAATGCTAAAAAATCCAAGGATCTAACCTTGCTCTTCAGGGAAATCCAGGAGGTTTTACTGAGCAGTAAAAACCTGTAGCAAACAGGATTCTCTTCTCTTCAACATCTCTTTTAATTTCCTTGTGCTTTCAGTAGTCAGAAGCAGAAATATTTTGATTATCAAAATACTTGTTTGCATTTGTGGATTCATCAGTCTCCAGATGGAAGAGGAGAAAGGAGAAAAACTGAAAATCTATAATGATGCAGAGTGCATATGCTTCAGAGCAAATGAAGTCAGTATGGACTGTCTGGGAAGTAAACATAGAAGCAGGCAAGGAAAAGTATAGCACAAAAGCTAAAATGAGTTCAGCATTATTTACAGCAAGGAGGACTAGAGAAAGATTATCTATAACTCTAAAAATGCAGCAAAAATATTCTGAGTGGAACAGGTTACCCAGAGAGGAGGTAGATGCACAATTCCTGGAAAACAGTCAAGGTCGGGTTGGATGGGGCTCTGAGCAATCAGATCTAGTTAAAGATGTCCCTGCTTACTGCAGGAACTTGGACTAAATGAGGCTTAAAAGGTTTCTTCCAACCCAGCCCACTCTGTGATCCCACTCTGTGATTCCACAGATTTGGTAGAAAGTTTCAGCTTTACCACTGCATGTGGCAGAACTCTTCAATTGTAATAGCTTTAAACAAACACATTTTCAATTCTCAGTTTGTTCTTCTGTATCTTAATTCCACCCCAGCATCCCTTCTCCTCCTCTGGCAGCTGCCTGCCTGCCCAGTGCCCTGAGTCCAGTCCCCTGGGTCCAGTCCCCTTAGTGGTATTTGCTGCCTGCTCTGCCTTGAGCATGGAGTGGAAAGCCCAGAAAACTCCATGATGCTGCTGGGCTTTTTCCACTCACTAACTGGGCCAAAAGTAGTGATTGCTGGGGATGTAATCAGCACAGCCACGTTTGCAGATTGGTTTTGGACTCTGGCCTGTGAATATCTTCTGTAACTAATGGCTGCATTGATATTCTAGATCAAAACACAATAGGACTTTTTAACCAGGGATTTTAAATTGCTTGTTAGCTAATACAGGGTAAGAGGTTTTTATCATTGATCCCTCTTCTGCAATACTATCAGCTGCAGTTTTCATTTTTCCTTTGAGTAGATTTCAAGTTAATTCCATTTGTGTGTATAAAATGTATAAAATTATTTTTGGTCATAGAGATGAATTTATGATGAGAGACAGTTTGGGCAGGTAATGTGTTTTCAATTCCTGTGTATAGATTTGTTAAGGTTTTAGGTAGGGTTTCAGGGTGCCTTTGGAAGAAAATGTGAACAAGTTTAAAAATCTTAACTAGTGGCATAAAAATACTTTTGTTCATGTAAATATGCAAGAAGCGTAGAATCACAGAAAGAGGTATGTCACAAGCCACAATATTATCTCTACTGTCATTTTCTTTATATTCTGTTGAAAATACTCCTTTCCCATGCACCCCATTGAAGCACCAGTTGTGTAGTAAATCACATAGGTCTAAAACTCTGCCCAGTACGCAGGGTACCATGTGTCCATATGCTGTGGCTTTGAGGGAAAGGCATCATGATCTTGCATACATAAGTAGGGCTGCTCTTTCTGCTGCCTCCAGGAAATCTCAGCCATGGACGGCGTAGAAAGTTGTGTCCCCATTCTGCTGTGCTGATATTTAATATTCAAATGCAATGTGACAGCTACAAGTTATAGGGGGTATAACTTCAAATTATAAATAGATACTTATATAATATTAAATATGTACATAACCTTTGTGTCCAAAATCAGGTAGTCCCTGCTGGCTGCAATGATACTTAGACTTTCTCCTGTTGCTGTGCCAGGCAGGTCTCTGCCTTTGGGGAGCTGGGAAGAGTTTGTTCGCTTTGCAGTTTACAGTGTTTAGCAGAGTCTGTGTTTATACGTTGCCTCTGTACTTCAGGAAGGAGCAGTATAATGACTTGTGTTTGCCAAGGTAATAAAATCCTCCTGCTGGGGAAACTGCTCGGCAGCCAGCTTCAGTGTTGTAGCAGAGATCGGGTTCATGCTGTCATGTGGATGCAGTCCAGTGTTTTCTGCTCTTGAGCATTGTACAGCCCCAGGACCACCTCCTGGCTGACAAACACACAGAAACAACTGCCGGCATGACAGGAGGAAAACACAAGGAAATACCGTAAACTGGAGTTTTAAACCTAGCAAGATTCTGTCTAAAGGCGTGTAGAAGGAATTTGCGTTACCAGCAGAAGGAGAAAATCTCATGTGGACACTTTGGGTTTCTACTTTTCTAAAAGGATCTAGATGAAAGGTTGTGCAGCACATTTTCAAGGCCTCCAGGCAATTACTTTGGTATCAGAGCAAAGCTTATAATTGGGGTAGGGGGAGGATGAAAGGACAGAGTTAGGAACAAATTCAGTTTATAACATGAAATGATTGCATAATAATCCTTTTGCATTAAATTAAATTGTAATAAGTGTTGTCAAGCCATGCATTATCTGTATATCTATGCTTTTAATTGTAATGTCATTTTTCTGTTGCCATGTATTTACCAGTTCTCTTGCTAAGGATGAGTTTAGAATAACTTATTGTGTCTATATAGCTTTCGGTAAGAAGACGCAAATTTGTCAACTGATGTTTGTAACTTGCTTGAAGGCTCCTTTTCCTTTAGGGAATATTTTACCTTGATTCCTAATCATATCAAAACTATTGGAAACAGCACAAGGTGTCCTTGGAAAATCAGGTTTTTTGTATAACAGTTTTCCCTCACAAAGCTAGGCACTGTGAAGAGAGTATTTTTTAAAATGGCAGTGATTTTCAGCACTAAACTTGATCTATATAAATCCTGTAGCAAAACTCGTATCAGTATTTTGGGAAACTTTTTTTTTTTTTTTTTTTTACTAAAAGAACTTACTCTTCTTTTTGAGAAGTTACGAGCTCTGTAACCCTTTGTATGATGGTTGGGTGGATACAGAGAATGAGAACTACCTCATGTATAAAGTTGGTCCTGTCAAAACACATGCGTACCCATGGAGAAAAATATCTTTAAGTTATTGTTGCCTATCCTGTAAAACTGGATAAACCAGGTGTCCACTCTGTTAACTTAGTTTCCATGTGAGCACTCAGCAGAATTATCTTCTCATAAAAATCATTCTTGGTGATACTGGGATGAACTATTAGGTGAGATCTGGATGCTTGGTTGTCAAAACTGATCTGCGCTAAATGCATAGAAGTCTTTTTTTGTGGAAGTGAAATGCAACTTGGCAGGAGTAATCAGGCAATCACTTCCCTGCCCTGTGTGCTCAAGCTCACTCTACAGCCCTCTGCTCCAGAAATGGACTTTACTGAATCTTTGCTGAGTATAAAGCACTTTGTAGAAAACTCTCTTCTGCAGAACAACTGAAAATTTGTTTTCCTCTGATTTCCTCAAACATTTTCATCCTCAATTTCCAAACATTTGAGTGTGTCAACAATAAAGACTTACTTTGCAATCAACAGTGAGGTGGTGATGATGATGTAGGAGGAAGCTCCCTGTGTACAAGAAAAGGCCATCTCTGTACTCAGTACGCTGCTTAGAAATCTTTGCATATACTCGCCGCTCTGTGCTGGATTAGTTTTACACACACACAATCACACACACTCTTACCTACTACTGCCTAAGGTCAGGTAGCCCTCAAAGTTGAGCATAGAAACCTTATTGTTTTGAGTGAGAACTGACTCTGGCAGCTCAGCTTCTGACATCTATGAGTGGACTATGCTAAACTTTGCTTATTTAAATGCTTTTCTCATGAGATGAAAATCAATAAGGATGTTTATTTTAGAGGGGTGGGAACTGGCTTAGTATGTTTTAACAAGCTGGAACTTTACAACTTTCTTTCTTTCTTTTTTTTTTTTAAAGTCATGGTTTGTTATGATCGTAAATGATTATGTTGGACTTGATTGGCATTTGGCTTTTGGCTACAACTGCCAGAATAAAGATGATCTTGACTTGTTTGAATTCAGGGGTCTGTGAGGATTAAGGGAGCTTATTAAGAGATTTCCATTTTGACAGTGATCTTCTCGCTGGTGTGGACAATTGTACTGTGCGTAGGGACTTCAAGAATATGCATTTTAAATAGAGGAAAGATTTACTTTGCATTAGTCATGGTGGTTTTTCAGATGAAGTGCATCATGTATCCAGACTGAATAGAAAAAAAAAAAAACAAAAACA
>WEIS01052744.1:0-24711 GCA_013389965.1 Todus mexicanus
ACTTAGTATTGTTCTCTCCCTGTGAAAGAGAAAGTGGGCAGTGACCAAAGCCCTGATCTAGATTAGATCCAGAGGTCTTTTCGTGACTGCAATAAGATCATCTTCAAAGCCTGAGCGCTGCCTTAAATATTTGTTTTCTGATCTTTAGTAGGAGCTGGTTTGAGGATATTGCTTCAGGCACATCTTGAATACAAAATACCATGAAATTCGTATTTGTCAGTGATCAAAGAAACAGAAATAAGTCATCTGGGAGATGAGAACTTTAACCAACACTGGGTGAAAACACTGGGTGAAATTATACAAAAAGCCCAAGATTAGTCAAGTAGGGTATCTTAACGTATATTAACAGTGAAATGCCGATTAGTGTGGGCCTTTTGAAAAAGTGTCTTTTGATACATTAGAAAGAATTAGAAAAGGAACAGTTCTCACAACTCCTATTTTGTAAAAACTGAAGTAAGAGTTGGATGTTACCTGTAATCTTGTACTACAGATCGTTTCTCCCAGGTGAAACCCTGTGTTCAACCATGTGCACATCTTCACTGTAGCCAAGCTCCTTATTGTAAAGGATTATTTGTTTTAGAGGTCCCTGAGGACTTTTAAGTAATTTTCTTATAATGACAGCATGTGCAACGGCCCTCAAAATGAGAATGTTCCTCATTGTGTATTAGCTGGCACTCTCCTTGTGAGGGACACCTGGTTTGGACTGTAGGGTTTTTCTACTTCGTGTTTGTGGATCTGTCTTACATCAAAAGAGAACCAAGAGAAAAGGGAACAAAATCTTAAAACTGTTCTATTTCCTCTGCCACTACTGTGAAATATGTTCCCAAGAATGAGAGCAGGTCAAATTAATCAGCATTGGTATATAAGTGCTTTGGGTAGGGTTGCTAGGGCATTTCCATTATTTGCTGTGGTTGTTTGGTGGTTGTGACATTTAGAGGGTACTTTGAAGAAAATAGCCCGGCTGGTAAATGACAGCAGAGAAAGGGGAAGGAAAAGCAAATGGAGAGGAGGGAAGTTCACAGAGATTTCCTGACAAGATGAAAGAGTGAAGAAAACCCAGTGAGTTCTTATTCAAAAAACATTTTGGTGGCCTCTGAATGAGAGAACTGTTTCTTAGTGTGCTTAACAACTACTTGGTCCTGTCCAGGACTACACTTCACCAAATGTCTGCTCTGTTTAACAACACAGACAATTTTGTGAAGTGTGATGAGAGTTATTTTTACAGCTGAGCTTCTTAAGGGAGGCCCACATGTGGTATGTAAATCCTGGTGGGTTTTAACACACCTCAGTTGCCCTAAAGAGGGAAATGCTGACCTTCACCAGAATTAATAAGCTACACAAAAGTATTAGCATCCAATGTTTAAACCAAATAAAAAGCAGCCTGGGAACCTGGTGTCCTCTGCAGGGAACCCCATGTGTGCATGTGGGGGGACGGTGAAGGTGACAGGACTTTCCCTGCTGATTCTCAGCACAGTTTTGGTCATGTCATCTTTCCCGAATGTCCTCCAGTGTCACAACATGCAGAGGAGTCAGAATAGTGACCTATCAGATATTATAGTCATACAAATAGAACTGGGGAGGAAACTCTTCACAAATCCTTCAACTTCATTGCACATAAAAATAGAACAATCTTTCAAAAGTTGTTTGGTGGTTTGGTAATTGAAACAAATACAACAGAACAAACATCATTTTGGTGGTAAGCATGCTCCCGTGGGATGCCATCAACTGGTTTCATAGAAGGACTTGAACCTGGGGCTTTTCTTTCCTGGAAAATTGTTCAGAATTGGGATGCTTGGTTAAACAAAAGTTGCTTATATTAAAAAAATATGTATATTAAAAAAAAATCTGACTGGCTCTGAACATAGTAAGAACAGGAGGAATGTGATAAATAAGTCCAAATTTAAATATAGGCTAATCCTTACAGAGAAGGCAAGGCATGAGGGGGAAGAAAAGAAGAAAAAAAAAAAAAAAAAGAAAAAAAAAAAAAATATAAAAGGCCTGCATATCTATCACCAAATGTGTTCTTTCCAAAGCATGTGGAAAAAAGCATCATGAAGGGTGCAACACAGCAGGTGAGGTGTAGACTGAATACATAAACCTATCCCCAAAGCACTGAATCATGCAATGAAATGGTATAGTGAGGTGTGAAACAGAGCAAATTTAGAGGAAGGACAGCTATGCCGGCAGCAGCATCAAAACGTAGAGACTGACATAGCCTTGTTTAAGAGATATTAGAGGCTAGGAGAGAGGGGAGGGAGAAAGTGTTGATGCACTATAAGATTATCACACATTTCTAAAGAGGTCTGAAGGAGCTGACTTCCTGCTGTGGGGTTCCTCTCATATTGGTGTGAACAAGCATTGCACTATCACCTGCAAAGTCTTTAAGTGCAAGCGGTGACACTTCAGTATTCGCAGCCTGCCTTAGAAAATCCAAGGGAAGCAAAAGAAAGATGAAAACCATGCAAGTCAAAAGGATGCTGCTCCCATTGTTCTTCTTGCTGCTTGGTTAATTGGGAATCCCTTTGAGCTACAGAGAGGTCATATCTCCCCAGATGAGCTCTGCCCACATCCTCGGACAGGCACTGCTGCCAGTGTGGAAGCAGCTCCCCACAAACACCTTTCATGGCAACAGTACAATGAAATAACCCTGCCAGGCAGGACACAAGCTCTCACCATGTGAGTGTGGTTTAAGCAGAACATATACATGTGAGCACAGCTACCACTGGAAGATGATTACCCTACCACATGGCAGCACAGCCCCTTCTACAGAATAGGCAGGGCTGAAACCAGTCAGGACTGTCTTGAACCAAACTAGGACTTTATAGGCATGTGAGACTGGGTCTGAGTTACCAAAGATAAGTGCATCTAGACCCTATCCGGTTAGGACCTAGGGAGTGACTGCTGCACCCCTGGCCATGAGCTCCTGCTCGTCTTGGCCCACTGGCCTGAGGACTGAATGTGCTGTCAAGCACATAAAGACCTGAGTCTGAAAGAACTCACTGTAGCTGTGACAGGAAGGAGTGGGAGCTTCACAAACAAATATAATAGCAACGAACAGGTCATACATCAGAAATGGAGAGAAAAATCAGCCCAAGTTTTTGACACCAGGTAAAACAGTTGATCAAGAGGGTCACTGGAGGGCTGTGCTGAACTCAAGAGAGATGTTAGGTATATCCATGTGCTTTGCTGCATGTGGTTTATACCTTGGAGATGGTGTAGCACCACTGAGCTCTCCCGAGGGAAGTCTTGCTCTTCCAAGGGGCACTCTGCTGTCTCCAGCATGAAGCAATGGACTGCCAGTGCAGCCTTGTTATTATACTGTGTTATAAATGTGTAATGAGAGTATGGAATAAGCAGGGCTAATTAAAGTCCTTTATTTAGATGATACAGTAGGAGTAATAAAGCCCGTCTTATTTTCCAGGAAGTGATGTGTGGGAGGGTTTCTTTTGGGGCTAAGGGTAGTATGCTCTTAGTATATTCTTGTCTAGTTTTAATACTTATTTATGCTTTGGATAACCTCATTCATTTGACAACCAGTCCTATAAAAAGGACACAAATAAGGATGTGAACTAATTTTGTAATCTGCAGCCCTACAATATCCCATAGCCATTTTCAGTGACAAAGAAGATGGTCATGTTCTTACTTCTTTGTGGGAGACTAGACATGGTCTATAATGAAGAAAAAAAAAAAGATCCTAAGCAAACTGCAGATGCTTTATTTTTTGCTATTATTAACCCCTCCCCAGCAACTCAATCCATTTCTCTTCTGAAACAGTGAGATAGTGTGCCTGGCTGACACTTAACTAGAGAGCCATTTGAGCTTGCCTTCCCCGCATTTCAAGAAAAAAGGGTTTTACCTCCTTTTAATGAAAATTCACCATTTTTGTCCTCCTTTGTTCATTTTTTTTTTGAGAGAGAGAGAGCTTCCACCTCTGTTAACTGTGGGAAAAGGCTTCACTTTGCCAGGGTACAGCACATTGTAAAAGTAATTCAATTTTACACCATAGCAATGACATGATCAAGGGAACTTTGAGCAGGCTTTGTGACCAAGAGCATTTAACAAGTATGTGAAAAGCTTCCAAAGAGCCTTCACGAATGAAAGCAAGGTTATAACAATAGAAGAGGTAGTTCGATAGTGGTAAATTAAGAGTCATAGGAGTGACTCTAATCAAGTTAGACTTTAAAGACAGAGAATCACCTTTATACCTCTTGGGCATAGGCCTGAGTGCATTAAGAACTGCTGGATTTGTGTTGCGAAGCACACAAACCCCTGTGGCATTCAGCACTTGCTCCTCCTTGGGTGACAAATTCAGCCCTGCAAGAACAACTTTCTGGGCAAAATAAGTAAAACTCTAGATTTGGACCAAGTACCTTGAAAAAAATAATATTGAATCTTTGGTTGGTTTTAGTCAATATCTAGACCTCGTGGCAGTTCCAAATGCAAACACTGAAACAGTCTTGTGTATAAAAGTGTTGATCAACCATTTTCACATGTTACAAGTTTATAAGGTCTGTGCAGCCCAGCCCAGATTCTGTCACTGAGCCATACCCCAGTGAAGTACATTAAGTACCACAAGCAAGAAAGGCCATTTAAATGACAAATAATTATATACACTTTGTGTATTTGTGTGCATGTTAGGGAGAGTGATTCTGGGTGTATCATTAAAACTGAGAGTTGGTAAGGAACATGTAGAGTGATGAATGTTTTAAAGGAGAATCTAGCTATCAAAAAAGATAACACATATACAAACAGACTATCAAGCTGTTAGAGCGTAGTTGTTTCTCATGTGCAACTTAATCAACACCTTTTACGTATCTGTTACTGTGAAAAGTGGTCAGAGCTTATTTTCCCCAGGAAAAAGGTTAAAACTTGTCTTTTTCTCTGTTAGCGAAGAATAAGAAATGAAAAAGTTGGGCCTGCCTCATTTTAGCAATCGACAGGGACACCTACAGGAAGACTAAATTAACACATTGGCATATTGGGTGTTTTCTGCTTTATTTGTTCACAGCTTGAGCCTATTACCTAATAGAGACACAAGAAAATGGCCCATCTGTTTGCAGTGGGCAAATGTGTGAGTACTACTCTCTGGGGCTGCATGGGAGAAGGGTGGCTTTTCAAGAACATATTTACTTTACTCTCTGTTTTCTCAACGGTGTGTATAACTCAATACTAAAAGGCTAATTTGTTTAAGAAAACCAAACCTGACTTCTTCAGTTAATTGCTTACAGAAAAGCTGTAGGTATTGCATGGATTCTGTGTGCTTTGCTGAGTGCGCTGGAGTGGCCTCTGCTATGCGACCAGTAAGGAAGCAGAAAAGCCAACCCGATGGCAGCAAACCGCTCATTGTTTCCGGCCTGCTCACTCTGGTGGGGCTACAGCTCTTGGAAAAGATCAAGGGTGTGTAGAGAGTGCACGGGAGATGAAAGCCTGTCTATCAAGGAATGGGATGAGGCAGCTGGGAGGGAGAGTCTGCTCAGGGACATGCGGGGCTCGAGGTATGATTAATGCTTTGGCAACATGTTAACGAGAACAGGATCTGGGGCTGAGAAGAAATGCCAATGTCCTCACTTGCAACCAGCCTCGAGCGGGAATAGGAGCCCATGCTCACGGCAAAGCGAATCCAAGCTTTTGCACAAACATGAGTGGAAATAGGCTGTAATAGAACATCATGGAATTTGGAGACCCGCATCCTGCCAGGCCTGTTCCACCAATGGGAGCTGGGTCTGCTTTGTAGCTCCTTTTGTCAGAAGACAGACAGGGATCGTTTTGGTAAACAGTAGCATGCTCCAAACAACATCAGCAGTTGCTGCATCTTCTCCCCAGCTCCTCTGCCACTCAGGCTTTTAAAACAATTTTTAAAACTCCTAGAGTCAAAACCACTGATGACAGAGGTAGCCTTTACTTCTCTGTAGTCTGCAGGGCCAGAACTGCTTGAAAGTATTAGCTATGTTAAGCCTCTTAAATAACTATTAAACACATAAAACTCTTAAATGCACACAAATCCTGTGTAACAAATGGCAAACAATAAGGAAAAGCTGATCAACCATTATACAACAATTTAATCTATGCAATTTGCATGATTTTGTCTAACAGAAGGAGGCTATAGCAGAATTGCTTTCCAAAGAAAGGCAGAAAAGCTGTACAAAACAGGTAAATGATCAGGAATAAGGATTTTGTAAGTCCTTGGCAAATTCTTGGCATAAGGACAAAGGGAGTGAGATATAATTGCAAGGAATATGATGTAGATGGACTGGAAGAGGCAAAAGGCAAGTTGAGAGCAGGGAAAAAAATGTCAGTTTTGCAATCAAATTGGGAAATTTAGAACAAAGGTTGATTATGTACCTTTAACACTGTCCCTCTGCATCGTTTCAGTAGATTTATGTGTTGGCATCATGTATCTGAGCTGTAGTACTCATTACCACAACAGGTAAAGCACAGCTACCTGCAGCATTTGTGTATGTGTAGCAACTTCACATGGGGAGAGATCAATGAATGGTGAATTCCAAGCAGCCCATTTTACAGATGGCCACAAGGCAACCAAGCCACCAGTACCAGGACTCAGGGCCACCCCATGAAATAGCCTGTGTCTCCTCAGGGCCTCCTACAGGAACTGTTTTCTCTGATTCACATTCTCTAAGGTACACTCATATTTCTGGAAGTATGCCTAGGACATTGTGGACTCTGCAACACTAATCTAAACTCACATACAGGGTATGCAGGTATTTCAGGGACAGGAGCTGTATAATTTACTTGTAAGTAGAGAACTGGGGGCTGCTTGTTACTGCAGAGCCACCTGCTTAGGTGCAGCCCCTGCACGCTATGAACTTACACCAGGAGCTCATTAACAACTTAGTGCTGGGCTGCAAAATACTTTTTTTTTTTTTTTCCAGGAATGTCCTCTATTATGTTCCCAGCATCTGGTGGCCATCAACACCTTGCTGATAAACTGGAAATCTTCACCTTCTTCCATCCTCACCTCTCAAATGACCCATGAAAGAATCTTGAAGATCAAAGAAGTCCTCTTCCATCCTTATCCTTCTGACAGAGAGACTGATGGGATTTAGCACCCATGTGGGAATATGAGCATTGGTAATCGGGGAGTGGTAGGGGTGGAAAATGATTGTGGGGGTGGGTGCTGGTAGAACTCAGAAGATGAATTACCTGGGGAGGAGGTGTATACTGAATTGTGGTCTCCATAGCAAGTGTGAGAAGACAGAAGAGAAATTACTTCCTCTGCCCCAAATAAAGATCAAGGAGTATTTGCATTCAAAGGAGTTGGGTTTTGCACATATCTCTTCAGTCACTTTCTTTTAACTGGAAATCCTCACTAATTAATTGCTCTGCAAATTCTGCTTCTGTGCATCATATGTTTGAAGGGCTTGGGTGTTTCTCCAGTGCTTACTGCATGTGTTCCTTGCCCTTGCATTTCGCTGTTCAAAGCCAAATAAAAAGTATAAAGGAGTCAGATGAGAGAACCAGGGGATTCTATGAGGTTTTTTAAAGATCCTGAAATTCCAATATGTTAAGTACAGGCCTGTGTGCTACAGACAACCAAACAAAATGTCCAGTAAGAGTTATCAATTATTTATCTCTTTTTCTTTTCTTCTTTTTTTTTCCTTCAGAAATTTTAGGCTTTATCTTGAATTCATGTTAGCAAACTCAGAAACCTGGGGGCTTTTCACAGCACCTTAGGCAGACTAAAGTGGAGCTGATGAATAATCAGTGATGGAACAGCTGTTATCCAGAGATAACAGAGGACTTCAGGCTGCAGATGTGCATGGGGTCAAGGGAGACAATGTTGTGCATGAAAAAGTCATACAATGGAGTTCTGTGTATTTTCTTCAGATTTGAAGAACAAAGAAGCACCGACCTTTTGTCTGCTGCTGTCATTCCCTTCACCATTAAGGTAGTTTTCTTTTATTTTCTTTTTTTTTCTTCTTAATGGGAGGTATTTTGAAATAGATCCTTGTCAATCATGCCCTGAAAAAGATGAACCACTCCATGAGCACAATCCTTTTTAAAAGTTTAAATATTCTGAATGCCAAAATATGTGGCAGTCAGGTTAATATACCAATTTGGGTACCTGTGATTCAGATGTATTTATTCCAAAACCAGGTTCATTTTTAATCCCTGATTATTCCAGGTTTCAAAGGACAAATGAAAAATAGAGGAAAACAAGACTGTACTCTTGAGTTCAGTAAAGATCTTGCCAGCCTCTGACAGTGGTCAATAGTAATGTGTAAGAATAGGGCTTGTAAAGAGACACAATTTTTTTTGTGTATCCTCGTGGTATCTGTCAGTATGTGATGGGCAGGTCCCTGGCACACAAAGTGGAGCAGGCAGCTCCTCCCAAACCCTGTTGCAGAAGTGCCTAGACCTCTGAAATGCTGCCATGCCAGGTGAATGTGGGCAGGGGCAAAGTTTTATNTTATTTTACTGTTGAAGTTAGGATTTTAGCTCTTTTTTGTTGTTTGGGAGTTTTTAAATTGCTTTCTCCCCTCCTCCACACTTCATTCTTTTGGCATAGGGCTGCCACTCACCAGCTGTTCACAATGCCTTCACCCCTTCTGTTTTTCAGTACCACACTACCATGACACAGACTCAAAGGACATTTTCTTCCTTGCAGGAGGCTTCCCATGCCCACTGAATGCATTTAATAAAAATACTTTTCTCTCTCTTTCCTACCATGGAAGAAAGTTATTATATCTGTACACATAGTTAAGATTGGCCAATCTGTCATCCACAAATTGCCTCAGTTTGATTTCTAGGCTGTTTTCAGATCCTAGGATGAGTGATCTTCCTCTGTCCTTGATAGAGCAAGCTCACCCACAAAGGGAGCACAACAATTACTCTTCAACAAAACGTTCACTCATCAACTCATAAATCTGGTCTTCGCTCCTCTCCCCTTTCCATTTTGTTTTGTGTAATTGGCGCTTTTTTTTTTCTAGGCTGAAACTTGACCAAAAATCAGCTTATTCCCACATATCAGAAGACAGTACCCAAAAGAGGCCAACCAGAATGACATTGTGAAGCAATTGGTTACAGCAGAGTCATCTGCTGAAGGGAGGGAGAATAGCTATCACTCAGCGAGGTGCAGAGCATGGCAACTGCCACTGTTGCTAATGGGAGAAGACGTTGCTGTGCTCCTCTAAGGAATGTACTGTTTTAATTTCTAATTGAGTTATTTGTTTACTTGTTAAAGAACTCATCTCTTAGGGCAGTGGCTCTCAAAGACAGTAATAGTGGCCTCATGCAGCCGCCAGGGAATTCATTGCAGCCACAAGACAAAAACTTACTCTGATTGTTCTCCTGTTTTGACTTAAACTGTCAAAACCGTGGACACCATTAATTTTACTGTGGTGGCACGTGTCACAGCTGCTTGTCTGAGAGTTGCTGGTTAGTCCTGACTCTCTTTTAGGCACTTGGAGCAGGAGTTCCCAAGCTGCAGTCTAACGGACCATGTCAAGTAGTCTGCAAAGCTATATTAACATTGCACATTGACATTGTTTTTCTAATGTTTCTGCTAAAAGTGCTTTGAGGAGGAATGCGATAGGCTGCAGGAAACACCAGGGTCCTCTGTGGCTCCAGAGGGAATAGGCACCATCAAACCGACAAGGTCAGTCTTGTTCTGAGAGCATGTCTCTGCCAGTCTCCACTCCTAGGTGACCAGTGCCTTTCCCTGGCTTGCTGCTTCCAGATCCATCCTTTGCCTGTGGAGCAATCTCACAGGCATCAAAGCAACCCCCAAACCTGTTTTTCTAAGGAACTGACCAAGTCAGATTTTGTGTGCAAAAAAGACACCTCCAAAGACCCAAAAAAAGATCCTACTGACGAGATGGCTTCTTTTTCATTGCTGGTTGACAAGGATAGAATTAAACATATTAAACATGCTTAGTCTCTAAAGGCAAAGTTGCAAAACATCACATAAAAGATAAGCATATATCCATTAATTTTACTACTTTTCCTACCTTTCTTTCTTGTCTTTTCCTTTGGTCCTTATCCAGCTCCTGGAGGAGTCATTATAGAGACAATCAAGAGCAGATTTCCATGGTAAGGAGGGCAAAATCTTCCATGTTTTACTGCACAACGCACTATACTGTTCTCTTACCATACAACTTTCTATGAGGATACTGTTCCTCACATGAAACAGTTTTATTTCCTGGAAATGATCAGCTCTGCAGTATTTTTTATTATTATTATTTATCAACATAACATCAAACTCCTTGTTTTAACACCCACTCCCTAAAGTCCAGCTTTACAGAAGTGTTTGCTTGTATGGTTTAAGATAGTACTTGAACATGGTTCAAGTCTTTCAAAAATAACATCGAAATAGAGCAAAAGAAACTCAAGTGCTTTGGCTTTAAGGAAGAACATTGAGTATGGACAAATATTAGTAATGTCCTGACTGTGAGATAAGAAAGTATTGATTTCCTGTTGATGGTCTATATGAGAACTGCTTGACAAGGTAAATAGCGGACCCCTGAAATTCCTGAGACATGACCAAGCAATCTGTTAGAAATACTTCTTACTAAACCCTGCAGCCCAGGCAGAGCGGAGGCATCCACGAAAGACTGCAGGTGAGTTGATCAAGTTGCTGATCAAGGAAAGTCAACAATGACCCAGGTAGGAGAAGAGCAGCAGTGGCAAGCAGGCTTTGCTCCTGGATTTGGGTCTTTTCCCAGGGGCAAGCTCAGCTAGACTCCCTGTAGCCCTGTAGAAGAAGTGACAACTCAGGACTGGTGAAGCTTGGATAAGGAGATGCCAATGGCTGACATACGAGTTACTTTGTTTTAGAAAGAAAGTTTGATCTTTTTGGCCTCATGAGCCCTTTCAGGATTCAGAAAGTTTGGGTATGTATGCATAATCTGTGCAGGGAGCTGGATATGCTCTCAATGCACAGATTTGTGGTGTAGCATGCAGGCTATGTCTGTTTCTGCTTGAACCTCTGGTCGTCTTCTCCATAAATGCTGAGGAGTCTCAAGGAGTATGTGTGGTGAAGGTACCTGGGTCTGCAGCATCTTTGGAGGCTGGTGGAGGTTATTGTCCTAACAATGAACTATGAAATGCTCAGGGTCCACCTCAGTAAAGTTCCTGGAAAAAAGAGATGCTGCGTCTGTAGCAGATGCCATCATTTGTCAGTGAGAGGGGAACATGCTGCTGGCAATAGGCTGCTGTGCCTGTCCCTGGCTGCTGACAGAGCCCCCCGTCTGCTGCCTCTGGTTCCTCTCAGGTGAGTGGCATGCCTGAGCAAAATATGCAGGTGGCATAAGTCCCTCAAAAGTTTACATACTGCTCCCTGACATGTAGAGGCTGAGTTCAAGAGGTCCAGGAAGCCACCTGTGGTCAGCTGGGACTGAGAGCACAGACCCTTCCCAGTAAATGCAAAGGCAGTCCTTCCCTCTCCTTCACTCTTTCAAGGAAAACAAAAACCAGGCCTTACTCTTTTTAAGGGTCATTCTGGAGCTCTCACTGAGGCAGCCAACCCAGTTGTGTCTGGTGCTGTAAATTAATCAAAGGAAATTTAGGAGCTTCTAACAGAGCAGCAAGATCAGAGCATAAAGCAAGTTCACCTTTATCCAGAACAGCTCCTGCTTCCAGTAGTGGAGGCAGCTTATATGCTGTGAAACTGCTGAAGAAAACTAAAACATAGAGGGGGTTTTCCCCTAATAAAACTTAATTTTGAAAATGCATGAAGCCAACAGTAGCATAAGGGCATCGAGCAGCAGCGTATGAATTCAAAACAGGCAGTTCTCTACTGTGAAATTATTCAGGGGACAAAATTATACTCTTTCAGAAAGGATGAAGGTTTCTGACACTTTAAGCCCAAATCTGATTTTACTTAATCTGTTTCATCACAAATTCACTTTTTTTCACCTATTTCTAGTGTGTATATGACATGCCAATTAGATGAGACAGCTGTGCTGGAGAAACCAAGCTGCAAAGTAACCGTGTCCGCTGCCTAACACCAAGCACAAGGGAGAGGCATGACAGCTTGTTTCTGAGCTTATCCTAAATCCTTTGCTACCCAAGAAGCACCAGGGGCTTGTGGGCAAAGCTGTGTTCCTCCCAGGTGAGAAAGGCACCGGGTGCAAGGCCAGCTCTGCCAACTCCCCATAGTCTGCCTGTGCAAGAGAAAGGTCTGCAGCAGCTCAGCCCTTCCACTCGAGGGAGGGACCTGGGGAGCACAGCCTCAGGGCTTGTAAGCTCTGCACCAGTGTTTCGTGCTTCTGTGGTACGCCTGACATGATCAACTTTGTTTTCAAGCACTGCTGCAGAGATTTGCCATCAACTTCTTCATTGTGTCATCACACTGTCCTCCTCTGCTCCCTGCCCTCCACCTCCTTATCGGTGCCCCCTCCACCTTCCCCCTACTCGATTGCACTCAACAAGGCAGTCTGAATTTTCAATATCTACTTTTTTTTTTGTTCCCCCCCCCACTTCTTTTGTCTTCTGGTAACAGCGTTTGGCATTTCCCGGACAGCCCGTACTCCATAAGGCCTCAGTGTCTGAATACGAGGACGGCTTGAACGTTGCCTGCTGAGACTGAAGAAGAACTTGAGTGAAAATAATCCTCTCTTTTGTTCCGCTTGGGTTGCTTTTTGTTTGCCTGACAGATGTTCGGCCCCTGTGCGTGTGCACGGAGCGGCTCCTCCGCCGGGCCCTCTGATCCGCCAGCTTATTGATTTCTGCCTATCTGTGCGGCTTGTCTCCAGCCCTTACAGATGCGAGGGCTGCCGCCCGGGCAGCAGCCCCTCTCCTTTGCACACAAATAGGGCGATCCTCTATTGTGAGGGGGCCAGCAGAGGAGAGCCAGCCTCGCTCCCTCTTGAGCCGTTGTGACAAATTTGGGAGGGTTTTGGGGGGCAGAGGGGAGATGCACATCAAGCACCAATCTATGATTCTGCGATTGGATATGTTGTGATTCTATTATGCGGGTGCACAAGTAAATGGGAAGGAAGAGACTGGACAGAAAGACCTGGGAGCCTTGCACTGTGCCTGGGTGTTATCTCAAGCTCATTGTTCAGTCACTTTACTTACAGACGTAAGAGTTAAAGGTGCCTCCAAGGAAAGCCCTGTAAACCTTGCTATCCTGCTGCTGCTCCATGGCGTTGCTGTCCCTTGCTCCGAGTTTCACTATCTAGCCTAACCACACAGTCACTGCATGCAAGACTTTGATCTTGCGATTAACAGCCTTGTAAGCCACTTGTAATGCTTTTCTTCCATCATGTTTTTGTTTTGTTTTGTTTTGATTTTCTGCCTCCTGACTAGCGACACAAAGACTGTCAGCAGAAAGGTGTCAGAGTGCTCTGCAAGGGGGACACACTGCAGACCTGCATCCATGTTTCAGCATATAGCTGTAGGCTCACTTTGCTGTTGACAGCAGTTTGGCTTTTGTTTAAACCCTGGCATATGTCTGTAGAGGTCTGACCCACCACTGGCTCTAGTGCTCTGGATGGAGTGCAGAAAATGAGGCAGTTGTTTTGCTGCATTCAGCTGTGTCTCCTCCATAAGCCCATACCCCTAGAAAGGAGACACCGCTCACGCTGCCCACTACATCCCTGTGACAGCAGCTCTCCACTGGAGTTTGTAATGCATGTGTGGAGCTGACGCACTTTCAAGGTGCATTGCTTTCTCCAGGGCTGGGATAAGGACTCTAAGGGTAGTTCTGGGGTGCATATCTCCCACCCTGCCAAACTGTTACACACCTTACAGTGAGCACAATGTCTGTAGACCAGCTTCTCTGCTCTGTACCACATTGCCCTGCCTTATTTCCCCTCTCCCTGAAGTGTATCATGTACTGCTGAGCATGCCCAAGCCTCCAGAGCTGTGACTACACAGTGGCTAGGATTGGGACATCCTTTGATTTCACCGATGCTACTAGGCACTGGGCTGTCGCTTAATACCACAGTAGCTGGGCACGAGTTGACTGAAAACTAGCTAGCTATGTGTTAATGACCTGTTGCCTGACAGGATATTTTACCCTGCAGAAACAAATGCAGACATGTTTGCACTGCTACAGAGTTCATCTGTTCTCCTCCTTAAGTGTTGCTCTTTGCTTGCAAGCGTTGGGGTAGTTCAGTTTGGACTTGTTAAGGCAAAACTCCCGCTGACATGTTGTAGTCTGTTGGATCTCCCCGAGAGGCTGTCAGAGCTGGCAGCGATACTTCACATGGTGTCAAGCGATCTATACTAACATGAAAAGCAGGAAGGGAGTTTGCAGCCTGTGGTGGCCCATGTTGCAGCTCCAGCTGTGTTACGGCTACTGGATCTGAAACTGAAACCGCAGTATGGTGCCTCCTAGTCCTCAGTGGATGCTTCCCCCTGACAGCTTACTGGGACGGGGCACAGTCGGATCTGATGGAAAAGGAGGTGTCTGTGTGTATACTTATTTGAATAAAGACTAGCATTAGGCTGAGAAGAGAGACTTGGACAGTGTCTGCAGGGCAGAGCAGATGTTCGACACAGCTGCATGAGCCTCTGCTGCCTGCATCTCTCTCAGTGCACTATGGCAGCGCTGTAGGGGGTCTGCTTCACTCGTGCAGGTAAGATGAACAAATACTCCTCTCGGCATCAGTTCATGTCTTGAGATGATTCTCTTCTCTGATGCACATCATGCAGTTCAAACAGGGTGTGTGCATGGGTCTTTAATTTAGGGAAGGTAACGCTGACAAGACACAGCAGTATCAATAGCCAGCAACTTTCATTATTCTGTTTGTCTTGGATCCTTCTTGGCGTGTATCTAAAAATGAGGAAAAGGGGCTCACTTGGAAAGAGGAGCTTTGTAAAATGCTCTCTGGTCTGACTAGTGGGGTTTTGCCAAGCCTGCTAGACCTTCTATGTATCCTCTCTTTTGGTCAACAGGAGAGGACTGTAGCTGCTGAGAATTGCTCAAAGCACACTCTTCAAAAGGCAATTTTGTCCTGGGAGTGTCACCCAAACACTCCATTAGCTGGCTTGTAGCTCAGTGACGTTCAAAGTGTTGGCCTCAACCTGCTAAAAACAAGTGGTTTGGGGCTAAGCATTCACAGAGCTTACCTGTAGCAAGCTGTGCAGATGGACAGACTCCTACTTCAAATCTGGAGGGACATCAGGTGATGTATGAATGATTCCTGGCTAGAGGATTAGGAAGAGAGAAAATTTAAAATAAATAAGTAAATAAATAACTGGTCCTCTAAAGTCAGGAGGTGGGGTAATAAAAACTTCCTCTGGCTTCTGGGTAGGAAATGCCCTGTGGGTATGGGTGGATCAGTGAATACAGCCTTGTGCATCAGTCAGTATCTGTAGGACGATGTAATGCACTAACAAGTGATTTTGTACAAGAGCATATTTGCAAAGGCCATGCTCTGACTCTGTAGGCACCGTCAGACCAATATGGTGGGAGCTACGTAAAGCCGTTATATTCCATAGGTACTACCTGAAACACAAGCTGTGTCTGTGCTGAGTGCTACAAAGGCAAAGTCAGTATTTGGGTTAATTCCTTTGACTTGTCTTGTTTCTGCCTTTACTCTCACAGCCCTTCCTCTCGCTCTGTACAGCCTGTGGGTGATGTTGTTGTTTGCAGGGCTGTGTGCGAGCTATTCTGTGACTTTTCTTTTAAAGCAGTTCTTTGAAATTCTGCTGCTTCTGTAATGGGGTTTGAGTGCAGTTGCGTCACTGTTGTGATGGTCTGTCAAGCCACCTAATTGGGTTGTCTCATTAAAACTTACAATCAGCACTTACAAGGCAGCAATCCTGTAGTCCAACACCGTAGCTAGAGCCACACTGGCTGACCAAGCACTTGCACGTGGGTTGAGATGTGGATGCAGAAGTTGATGGGAAACCGTCTCTTGTGAACTTGTTTTACAGTTTCTAAGATGAAGCTTGAATGTGTCAGATCAGCTCTGACTTTACCTTCTCTCTAATGAGACTAACTCAAGCAATTCAGTTAAAATCAACACATTTAATACCCTGTTCAGAGCCAAGACTACTTCTGGGATCTTAAACTGGACACTCAAGGACCATCCACTAGTCTCTGTTGGATACCTTAGCCTCAATGTTCTTTTTGTTAGCAAGAGTGTGAGGAGCAAGTGGTGCAAGAAAAGGACAGGGTTGTGTAGTCTCTAGTCGAAACCGAATTCTTGGAGTAGCTCCAAAATTCATTTTGACTTCGAATGGAAACAGTTTATGAAAAAGCCCTCGACTTGTGCAGGTCAAAATAATAGTTAAACCTCTGCAAGTGCATTCTCGTATGAGAAGTCTCTTTTTTATGTCATTTTAATCTGAACCAACTAGGCTGAAGGACCTCACTTATTTCAAGACTCTGATTCACTGTGGTTTTAAATTTTAAATGCAATGATGACTGCTAGCACCATAGTTAAATTTATTTGTGAGCAGGAATTGGAGCTCAGAGCTCCAGGTTTGTGCAGAGTGAAAGTGAGTGCGGCTTTTCTGCCAACACAAGGCTTAAATTAAATGTAGGGTTTAAACTAAACTGCCAGAAACCTCCCTTAGATGTTTGTGCAGGAGTTTTATGGGTTAAATTAGGCATGTGAACATTTGCACATAGATGCTTCTTTGGCCACTGTAAGTCCCTAGCTGCTCAGAGAAGGGCATTTTGGTCATTTGATGCTTTAGTGAGTTTGATGGAGAGTGTCTCTTTGATAGAGAAGCAGCTTAACAGAGGTGGAGGACACCATCGCCCCTGACTTTAGAGGCTGCAGGGCCAAAGCACATGTGATGGTTCAGATGTAATAGCCTGCCCCAAATCAAAAGCCTGTCTATTCAAGCCTGTAAGTTCAACAGCTCTGCACTGAGGGCCTAGAGAAACAAGGTGGGACCTGAGTCCTCGCATTCCTGTGGAAATGCCTTCGACTGTGACCAAGCACATGCTCTGGCTGAAACAGGACAGCTGGTCAGGAGACACTGGCCACAGAGGTGATGTCTTCAGAGAGTTAAAGACTGCAGGTAAACTCTGTTATACACTGGTCTAATAAGTGTAATGGCCCAAGCTTAGCCACGTATCACACTGGTCTTCGCATGAGCTCGTGTGAATTCTGTTCAGCATCACTTAACTCACCATAGAGTGTGGACAGCAAGGTTTCCCTTCCTCTACCTCGCATAGTGATCCCCATGTTGGAGTTGTACGAGAAAAATCTGTGTCACCACTGAAATTGTGTTTACTAAAGAGCAGTCTCATGCAAAAGCCCCACTAAGTACCAGCTGAAAACACTTTGATCACCCTTTAAAATGTTTTTACTTCAAATTTTGTGGGTTAGCTCAGAGTGAGCACTTCTCTTGGCTTTTGTGAAAAGCCATAAACCCCCAGATTTTGTGGCTTATTTTAAATCAGAGAATGAAAACACACTGCACAGCTCTTCCAAAGATAAATTACCTTTCATTTTAAAAAAATCCCATTTAATTGTCATTAATCAAGCCATCCCCTGTGCTAGTAAGATGGAGGCAGTGAATGGAATGCCATTCCGGCTCAGGCAGCTGTTGCGCGTGTCAACCAGTTTCAAAATGCTTGGCAAAAGTTGTAAATGCACTTCTAATGAGATCGACTTGTCTGCAACTAGCAAACAAATACCAGCCGCACCAAAATGTTTGTTTGCCATGGGACTTAAAGGAGATTGCATTAACTGTTCTGCATTCAAGGGTACATGTCAAGAAAAGTTCAGATCAGGCATAAGGCAGTGACACTGGAATGCAGCTTTCTCCAAAATACTCATTTATATAAAACCAGAGAAAAATCCTCCCTCGTTTTTCTTCTTTCCTTTTTTTTTTTTTTTTTTTTTCTGCTTTCAACCCTCTTACAGTTTTGGCCTTTGGNCTTAAACTTTTGGTCTCTTGGTGCATGAGATTCTGTACAAAGGCTGCATAAGCAAGCTACAAACTGAAGTACGTTTTCAACTGGGACATTTGAGGATGGGCGCCTAGCAGGGGACAGTTTCCCAAGGCGCTCTGCAGCATCTCTCACCTCCCAGGTAACCCCAGCCGGGTACGGCTCCATCAGCAGCCCAGGTTGGTTGTGGAGAAGACGCAAGGCACGCAGCTGAGCCACCCAGGGTCTGCAGTGTGAGAACATAGCACTGAAAGACCAACAAATGGATTGATCATCCACCAGGCCTGACTGCCAAGCTGATTTGAGACAGTTTTCAAAAAGCCTGGTTAAACGGAGCATTTGTCCAGCGAGGGTGTAATCCTGTTCAGCTAAGCCACCTCTGGGGCCAGGCGCTGCAGATGTCATGTACCCACACCCAGGCAGGCACCTAGGTGAATCAGCACATCAGCGACTTCTTGTAGAACCACCAAGGAGATCATCAAACTTGTGTGGCTGGAGAAAGCCAAGCAATGGAAATACTTAAATTTCAGAGTAGTCAGATCTCAGGTAAGCCAAAAGCACTTTAACCCAACCATGAAGTATCTGTAACACCGCAGCACAACTTGCAATCTTCCACAACTTGTTCCTCTTCCTCAGCAAAAATGGGAATCCTGTTTTTTAACCTTTCCTTTCACAGTTCATTGATCTGAAGTGCAAAGGACTGGTTGAATTTTTGGTACCATGACTACTCTCTTGCCAGTACCCCTTTAATGCGTGTCTTTTGCCAAAGAATATTAATTACTGTAGGCTACAGTGAAGCCCATCCCTACCCCCACTCGAGCCTCTGAAGTGAACAGTGAAGTTGAACTTTGCCAGCAACTGTTAGGAAAAGGGCCAAGAACAGCCTAACAGGAAAGATACCGAGGATTTTTTTGTTTGGTTTTCTACTAAACCATGTTTTTGTAATTATGAATACTTTGTTGAAATTGCTTAGAAAAGGAAGTGCACATAAAACGGTCCATACAACTAAACTAACTACATATCAGAGTTGAAAGAATATAAGGCTGGTCTCACTCTGTTGCACTCACACAGACAAAATCCCTTCTCAAAAGGAATCTGGGTTGAGAAGGCAGATCTGGAGACAAATCTTAGTTAACCTCAGGCCCATGTGCCATATTTCCTGGTTTATGACTGCCCCAAATGGCCTAAAAGCAAAGGACATTCACACCGAACAAAAGCAGTGGCTGAAAGAAAGAGACATAGGAATTTGAAAGCTGTCATTTCCAAATCCCTTCTAACCAAAAGCTGGTTCCTGACTCCAGATCAGGAACCTTGAACAAGGCAGCAATTACTTTATGCTCCTAAAACTATCTTCTCCTAGACTGGAGAGAAACAGGACCAGCTTATTTTGCTCAGATTCACAAGAATACTGCTTTAATCGTTTGCTCCTGCCACTTCTTCCCAAGCTTAGTTTTGTAAAATCCTGAATCACAAAGCTGAGATCACTTGCCAATGCAGCTATCTCTTGCTTTCCAGGATGGAAGATTCGCAGGTATCAAAAAGGTTTTTAAAGAGCATGGATACTACAACTTTGTGCCCTAAGTAAACAAGTAAAGTAGTGAGTTGCAGTAGGATCACTTCTAACTTCAGATATTGTGTTATAATTTCCATTTAAACGGTTTTCTCTAGGAAATGACAACGAAATCGAAGCAGCCTGCTGACTCCCCTCACATCAAAGCGTACATAGTGTTACAGGCTGTAAAAGGAAAAATGTACTTCAAGAGGAAGAAAGCTCAGTATTTGGTTTATAAAAGAGCATTTTACAATTCAGCCCTAGGAACTTCTTGGTTTTAGTTAAAGGAAAATTAAAACTATCCTTTTTAGAAGCATATATGTAAGTATTTATGTCCTGTCAAGCACTTTCACTTTCCACAGTAACAAGCCTCCTCCCCTGTACACAAAATGGATTTGACACTTCAACACTATTGCTGAAAACGTGTCGCAAAATAAACCAAGGTCTAGTTTACTACAAACCTAGTTTTCAAGGTTGATATCAGCACCTGTACGCTGCCATTTGGCTGAGATTAAAATAAAGCCTTCCGTCTCCTCAATAAACAGTCCCACAAAGCACGTTACACTGGGAAGCTGGTAAAGGATCTACGACTATTTTTACCCACGCAGCGTGTAATTGTGTTTAAGTCCGTGATAGTAACTAACTATTGCCATCTCCTGGTGGCCCTCAGTATTGCTGCAGATGAAGCCGAGCTAGCTGGGGCTGCCACTGTTGCTGTCACTGCTCTTGGTACGCTCCCTGTCACCTGCAAGTTCTTGAACGAGGTGGTTAGAAGTGCTCGCTCCAAGATTAGTCAAAGCCTCCAGTTCAGCTCTCTTTCGATAGACACACGTATCATGTTTAATATTAAGAAAAGACATTCCAAGATAAAAGTTTTCCCTCTCCGTGTTCTTATAAAAAAAATTGTATTAGACATCGAATCCCTGGCCAAGTAGATCTGCCAAAGCCAGCCCTCTGCTTCTAGCGACCCTAAGTGGTACTGTAGCAGTTGTTTTGCCTAACTGTACCTCCACAGCCTGCCTGCCGAGACAGTTCTGTAACCAGAGTGCTCAAAGTACTTCATAAACTATTAATTTACATTGTAGACATGGTGCAAGGTGACTGCCAACCTGATTTATGCATAGGAAGTACAGGCACAGAGCGACGGAGAGTTGTACAGTGAGGTTGTTGCTACCTTCCCACCTTCGGTGATGATGATCTTTGCAAACAAAGCTGAGTAACTTGGCGGGTTAGAAAAATAAGACCCTCCTAGTGCCTTTTATCTGTAAGACACGTCTGACATCTGTAATTACTGAATGTGTTTTAATACTAGCAAACAAGTAACTTCCAGCTGAATAGCCCATGAACATTTTGGTACTCACTTCTCTGTCCCTCCTGCAACTCCACCACTCTGAGCACAAACAGTGGTGCCATCAGGGCAGGACATAACCAGGAAGCTAAAAACAGATTGGGAAACAAGCCTTCCCTTGTCTTTGTGTCCAAACCCATCCACAGAGGGAGTGAATGCAGCGCTACCTTCTTCTGTGAAGAAATTTGGTATTTTCAGTCCAATGGGCCTGCAGAAAACCTTCCATCCCCTGCTGGTACTTCAGCCAGATGTACTCTGCAGGGAAACGGAAAGCCAAAAAGAATACAAAATGGTCAGCTCACCTGCACAAGTGTTGCAACTGGATAGCACTGATGCAGTGGCAGGAAAACTTGCAGCCCTGGCACCTGCTGTTGTATCCCTTCCGAAATAGCAAATGAGATCTTAACACTCTAACCATGTCTTATTTCTCCTCAAACAACTCACAGACACAAACCTAGACATCTCAAACTCAATCAAGTAATTCCTAAAATCTGCTGGACATGCATTTATTGTGGATGTAAAATTTACCCTTAAAAGCATCCAAATTTACCTTTTTTTTTTTTAGTTGAATCGCTGCAACTCTCCTACACATTTGGAATCCTGTTAGAACATTGAATTAATCCAGGTACAAATTAGATAATTCCTTGTTTGTTGCCCTTCCCTTCACTGTTTAGACCTTGTATGTTATAAACAGACCTGTACCAAAGGCGGGCATGTCAACTTGCTTTGCTTTGCAACTATTTAGTTTCACCAGACTTCACCCAGCTTTGCATAAAGCTGTAACAATCTATTGTGAAACACTTCAGCAGTTCAACAAAACGTGGTATCAAAGAGAGCCGAGCTTAAAAGTGCTTTGATCGGATTTTATAGGGGTAACAGAGCATATATTTAATTTTGTATTGCTGGTTTGTACTTTCAACAGACACATGCTTTCTGTCCGTAGAACGACTGCACCCTGTGCATTTTGCTCAGTGTAGAAGAGTATATAGCTACAAGATCATCATACAACTAACCTTGTCCATTTAAGATTACTTCTGCAAATAATGTTATGCAACCCACTAACCTACCTGAACATGCCCAGAAGCTCTGATTTGTGTGACCAAGAGACTTCAGCCCCACTGTTATTCGTACTGAGATGCTGGCTGCCTTTCTTACCGCCAGACAACGCAGGGATGAGGTGTGCCCTTTACTCTGCGCAACAGTGGCACCCAGTGGTCAAGTGTTTCCATGAAACTGCTGCTGCTCAAGCCACTCACCGAGTTTCCTAAACACAGCTGGAGTCAGTTTAAATGCACACTAACTGCTTGACTGCTGAGGTTCAAAATGCTACCCACTATTTTAACTGTCTAGAAAACCTGAGATCACCGTCACTGGTGAAGAATAGGCAGAGCTAGGAAAAAGGCACAGCACCTGAAATGCTGCACAGAAGGCAGTCAGCCATGTCCAAACAGGAGACAAGGCCACTGCAGCATCAAACACATCAGCAAAGTTGTTCTTTGAAAAAACAAGCATGCCACCTCAAGCAAAGAGATACTGCATATGTCCTTTTCTAAGTAACTACAGATTGCGAAAGGATTCCTGGGCAAGAGAAGATCATTTTGCCCTCGATGATGCAGCTCTGCTTTTCCAAAGGTCCTAGTACTCAAGCCCATTTCCAGGAGTGCAATACAGCACACCAGTCTACACTTGATGCAACTTGCCGAGAATCAAAAGCAGTAGAAGGGCTATCGAAGCCCCCAGACATTAAATGGCATTTAGGAATCTCCATAGTAAGTTATTTTCCATCAGTAGCAAGAAAAGGATGATACTTCAGATTTGGGGCATTAACCAAACAGAAACATCTAGACATGAGCCCACATCCAGAGTCCAGGACTGAACTCTGAAAGATTCCATTTAACTTTATTCCCTCTTACACAAGGAAATTGGTTTCAGGTGACTCATATTTAGACTCTGTAAGTAAGTACGGAGAGGGCAGATGTCAGGACAGCATGTCAGAGAGATAAAGAAGAGGATGGGAAAATCAAGCTATGAAGTGCAGAGAAGGCAGCACGAACAGAACAAATGCTTTTCTTGCTAAACCAAGGCTGAACTGAAAGTGTTATAAGAAAAATCTGTGAGCCTAAATTTTAGTAAGTTTAAACTCCCCCATTGTGTAGCATAAGGGATTGTAAGGAGGGGATTAAGTTGACATTGGTGTTAGCTTGATCAATAGATCAGATGAGATGAACAAAACTGACTTGCAACTCTCAGCTGCTTCCTTATCATGAACTGCTCTGGTTTCTGAAAAACATTTTAACTTCTAACTGAGACAGAAAACATTCGGCATTACAGCAGTTGAGGTTCTTGAAAAAAATTTAATGAGATAAACAATTTCATAATACAGGTAAATTGTACATCATAGATTAGGTGTTTGAGTGAACTGAATTAGTCTTTTCGTAACTGGACTGTTTCCTCTTTAATTCCATCTTTTGTGACAATGCAAATCTTAAGCGCGTCCCCAGTGTACACATCTCTCTCAGCAGCAGAAATAAAGACATCTTTAACCAGCTGCAAAGCCTTTTCCTGGGTCAGAGGTACATGCTCCACATTTTGCATGTTCTTGAAGCCAATCTAAGAAAAGAAGAAAATGCATTTTAAAGGTAGTCTGATCCACCTCGCAGGAAAACTGTTTCAGTCTCTGCGCTAGAATGAACAGATTCTGACAACTTAAAAAGAAGAAATCATCTGTTTTAGACCCCCGAAGCTGGTAAAAGTGTTCCTTCACGCAGTTCACAGCTGCATGATCAGAACTTTGTCAATGTTGCTGCTTTTACAAAGGTAACTAGAAGCAGACTCAGCACACAGCCAGCGTAGCTCCTCCCACTCGTTCAGCATATACAAGATCACACTGAACATTCAGATTCTTCAGAAACTTCTCACTGGGTTGGCAGTATCTGAACTGCACACAAGCCTTTTCTCTAGTCATTTGTAATTAAGAACACTTCTTAAAAGCAAATATTCTTCAACTTACCTAGAATTAAAAAAATAACAGTCCATATCGCAGCATAACCAGTCCTATTAAATAGTGTATTTTAGCTGATAAACTTAAGTGTTCACTTAAGCATGGAAACAGGAAAAGGAGGGAAAAAGTCAATTTACTCTGCCTCAAACTCATAAGCGATAAAATGCTACTTATGACAACTCTTATTTTTGCAGAAGATTTTATTTTCTTCCATTAATAAAGCTCAAAACTAACGCAAAGCTGAGAACCTGGAGTGGTTTAAATAAAAACCGGAAGGTTCTATTCCTTCTTCAGCTGCTAAGAACTAGAAGCATTTACTGCCTTTTTAAGCACAAAAGCTATGTTGACATCAGGCTCAAATGACTAAATACCAAAACCAGCAATGGCAAGGAATAGAATGAGTAAAACATGCTTTGGTATTTCTTTCATTTAACCATCAACAGCTTCAATTAAGTACGAAAATATTCTGCATGTATTTTCAGACATATTCAATCGAATACATTTCGATCAGTTTTATGTAAAAGCATTCTTAGAAAATGGTGTCTAAGTTGTTTAAAAGTCTTAAGCTTTGTACAAGCATATATTAAGTCATGAAGTGTATTATATACACATAATAACTCTATCTTCTTTATTTACTATTATTTCATGCTAAGTAACAGGCATAGTTATGTTACCAGCTTAGGAAAAAAATGATACACATTAAAAAAACCCACAACAAAGAAAAACCCCAAACAGCTTGCATGAANAGAAAAACCCCAAACAGCTTGCATGAAAAACATAATTCCACATGCACCTGCTTTTTGAACAAGCACTCCACTGTTTGTAGCATATTAATAACCTGAATAGATTCTAAAGCAAAACTTTGATTACTCCTGAGAAGGTCAAGCCACAGTTTATGAATGTATGGATTAACAATCCTAACTGTAATACATTTAATACTTCTCTCAAAAGTAATACTCCCCAGAAGTAAAGTTACATTAAACTGAATG
>WEIS01052763.1:0-11890 GCA_013389965.1 Todus mexicanus
AAGGGGAAAAAAAAAAATAGTCTCCAAACATGCAGTCCTGGGGTAAGGCTTTAATGCTACAGGGCAATTTTGGGATTCAAATCCTACGGACAGTGAAATGAAGGTAAGAGTATCGAAGACTTGGTTGTTTTTTTGTCCCTCAAAGTGATCCAAAACATAACTTCAGAATGTTATAGTTAAGAAAGGATCTTGCTGTTATTACATGCTTAATTTTAGTGGACGAGTGGTGTTTTTCTTTTAGAGGTAATTTTAGCTCTGCAAATAATGCAATAACTCTTCTGATCTTGCAAGAATATTCTTGTGATGCTTTCACTCTCAAGTCAGTCTGTTATTAAAAGTCAGTCCATCTGAAGCTTGCAAAGCTAGGATGCATGTGTGCTTTGGAGGTGAAAAATCCAATTATAGCGGCATGCGTCAGGGAATCTTCAAGCTTGGGAGGTGGGTTTATCTGAGTAACTAGAGTTTGTAAGAGAGCTGGCATCATGAGTTGCTGGGCTCTGGAGAGAAGCATTTCCCTTTAGATAGAAGCCAGGCTGCTCTTGTAAGAGGCAGAGAAGTTCTTAGTCCACCTGGCAAGCCCCAGATTGTCACGTCTGAGACGGTGTGAAAAAATCCTTTAATTTTGTAAAATAACCATAGTATCAGACCGCTAGCCTATGAAATAGAAGATCTATTTCAGTTACCTCCTCAGTCTGAGGAGATTCAGCCTTATACTTCCTAAGTCTCCAAGACTGTTTTATAACACTTCAACATTTCTTGAATAATATTGAGTATTCTGAGAGCAGGGATATGAACCTGCCTCTTACCTCCCCATCCCACCGTGGGGCTGCAGAGCCAGACAACCCTGAGTGGAGTGCAGGAGGATTTGAGACTCACTCCTTACCCCAGCTTTCCTCTTGGACTACAGATACTTAATGAGGTTCTTGACTTTGGGGAATTTTCTACTGGATTTGCTGGCTTTTGTGAGACATATAGTACATATATATGGGGCATGGTACACCAAGTCCAAATGTCTGACACAGACTTCTGGGTTCTTGAAAGCACGGAGAAGAAAATAATCCAAAAAATCCTGTTCCTCCCATATAAGAAGCCAGAGAAATAGTCTTCTCCAGTTCTCCGTCCTGCACATTTTCAGTAGTGAAATTTTAAAGCTCTGGTTTCAAGTGTCAAAATTTGCAGCAGTATCAATAGTGCCTAAAGGGAGGTGGAAACAAACATCAGGATTTTTTTTAAGGGAGGTTTGCAGTTCCCAACACAGCTCTGTCGACACTTATGTGGGTGCACAGCACCACAGGGCAGAAGGTCATGATGCTGGGGCAGGTGAGATTGTGCCACTGGAGACCAGATGCAGAAGGGGAGGATGGACAGGATTAATGGTGCTGCTGCTGTGAAGCCACAGGTTAAGAATATTTTTGGCTTTTAATTTCTGCTTGTTTGGGGTGGAAAGCTTTGACTTTTTGACCCATTTTTTAAGTTGTTTCTATTTGGACCTTTCTTGGATTTATTTGTACCTGGAGGGTACAATCTTAATTGGATGTTAAGAAGATCCATTTCTTGGTCCATATTTCTAAGCACAGGAAATAAGTCCTTTTTAAAAGCCTTAAATGTGACATTTAAAAGTTAAAAAAAAGTCATGAAATGTGGCATTTAAAAGTTACCTTGCAGGTCCAGCTGAATTATTCAGCCTTCTACCACTTCACTGCCACTGCTTCCACAATATGAACTGATTAATCAGTATCAGTTATTTACTTTTTTGATTGTAAGAAATCAACTGGGCTGTAATTTCTCATTGATTTTTTATTTTAAAGAACAGTGTAAAAGTAAAGTTATGACTATTGGATTTTTTTCCTGTGGCCTTACAATTCTTCAGACCTCCATCTGTATAACACAGGCAGCTGGTGGTGCTGCTCTAGGAGATGAACATGCAGATTGGCAAAGCAACCCATATACCATGGATTGTCAGGTGATAAAAATCTGATGCAATAGGAAAAGAAACAAACCAAACTTGTAACAAAATCATATAGTACAGGCATCTTATCAGTGTTCCTGGCTGGAGCACACGTGGCATCTAAATTGGTTTAGGGATTTTATAAATGGAAAATTATCCAAGCAGATGGCTACAGTGTGTGGCTCACCAAAAGACTCTTTCCTACAGCTGAAAATAACCAAAATAAATACATGGTATAGACAAGGTTTGGGGGAAGCTCAAAGGAAGCCCAGGGTGATTTGCCGAGATGCAGAGAAATCTATGCATTGTAGAAATCTACAATTTATTGCATCCCACTCTAGATGCTTCTTATGTTACAAAACCAGTTTTGGAATAGATGCACATCGAGAATATTTACGTACCTAAATCTGGCTTTCAATTATTCTAGATCCAGACTTTAGTATCTAACCTCCAGAACCTCCCATCTAAATGTAACAGTAAATGAAAACGTTTAGCAGATTGTTCATCATCCTGGTAATAACTGTGCTGTGCATTTTCCCGTAATTTCTCATAGTGAAAAGACCAGGAACTACACAAGAAGTTTGGTGCAGGACTGAGGTGGACAAAGCAGTAAGGAAAGTAAATTGGCATCTTTCTGCACTATTTGTGCAGAAGCCAGTCATGTATTTTCCCAAGCAGCAGGACTTGCACGTTATTTAGAGTGGTGACACTGAAGAGCTGGTAACATAGTTGTGTTAGTAAATGGAAATGTGCCTGGACAGGTCTGAAAGTGCATTACAACACAAGTGTCTTTGAATGTGTCAAAAGAGGAATATTCTCATGAATCATTTGAAAGGAAGCAGTGTATATCTATGATGAGTATCCAGCCTGTAAATGTAGGTAATCTCAGTTGTGGGCCATTATCACCATATACCTCGGTGAAGGTCTGTGCTAATATAGCACGTATTCAACAGATAGGCTGTTGAGGTTTTCATATTTGGGCATCAGGTCAACATGGTGACACTCAATTTCTTTAAAAATAACTACAGATACTAGGGATGCAATGGAGTCACCCCACCAGGTCTTCAGCTTGGGAGTGCAGTTCTCCTTTAGGACCTGTGTTGTACCATCCAGACTGGTGCAGATGTCTGAATTACCTCGGACATTGAAATCAGCACTACCGAGTAGGCAGCTGAACCCCTACCACCGTTAATTTTGTGCTAAATTGCAAAGCCTTTTTTGCAAAAGCAGCAGAAACACAGCGAGTCAGCGGGTTGTTGGGATTAGTGAGTCACGCAGCGGTGAGGTACCCGTGTGTCCTGTCCTCCAGCCACCCACCGTGGGCATGGCTGTCCTTCACGGAGGGGCAGCAGAGATTCCTCCCAATGAGCGATGGGATTTTGAGGCTTGAACGAAAGCTGAAAAGAGGTCAGCTTCATACGAAGCCAGGGAGGGCAGTTGCTAATAGTGAGCCTCATTGTATTGCTAGGTGATGTGGAGGAAGCCCTATTACTCTTGACTGCATAATTGGTTGAGATATCACTGCAGCCATATTAAGGGACAATCCTGCACTATCAGCACAAAAGTGGATGAGCTAATGGCTGTTTTTTCCCATGCAGTGCCTGTGATCAAATCAGAATGGCAATCTAGCTGGAATGAGCAAAAAAGAAATTACATAGTGGATTTCATGGAAAATTAAGGCTTTGGGTTGCTGTACATATCTGTAGTCTCGACTAAATCTAACCTGTGTGTATTTTCTGGCATTTTTTCTTTTCTCTTTCTAAATATTCAGCCTGATGTAGTTCTTTCAGTGATTAGATACACTTTTTTTATTTCATTTTTATTGTACGGTGGAGGCAAATATTTAAGGAAAAGAAGTGGGGGGTTGGGAGAGGACCAAAAGTTAATGTTATAGCTTTTTAATTAGAAGTCTTTTAAATTACAGCAGTTTCATACTGTAGTAAGTTTTCAGGGCCATTTAGATTCTAAACTACCTGCCAACTGGGAAAGCCAGCAGTTCAGTTGGGTTTTTTTCCCTCCATTACGTCTGCAGCAGAATGTGGCTTTTAGAGATGTTTGCTTTCCCCCCAACGGTTCCTGCTGAGGTGTTTGTTTGTGCCACTGGAGTCTTCAAAATGCTGATACTGTATCATTGTCGTGTGTTTATCACCTCTAATCGTCTTTGTTGGTATTTAGATAGGCAATTCTTCTGGGTAACGCTGTTTAAGGTGATCCGTGGGTCTGCGTGTACCAAGAGGAGGAGGCATCTTTTAAATATTCTTGTGCTCCCATCTGCCTCCAGTCTGCTTCGCAAACCCCGCGCTTGCGCACGGTGGCTTTCTTGCTTTCTTCCCTTATTTGCTGATGCCTCCAAGAGTCGTCTGGAACCGGTGACATTGCCATCGGTACAGCCCGATGGAGTGCTGAATGAGAGGCAAGTCGTGTTAACAGTCTCACACAACCCTACGCCTCATGAATATTTTAGTTTCCTGGCAGAGCTGCTGTCGTGCTGTACGGTCCATACTGTGTATAGCAGCAGCGCTCTCAAATAGAATCGGTGAACAGGGAATAAAATGGTGTTTCGTATTTGAAAATGTTCTGCTATTCTTAAAAGTAAGGCTTGGTAAATTAACGTGACGTTGGCAGAAAAGTCCAGGGGAATTGGTGTCAGTCAGGTCAGATTCACAGGGCATCGAGTGGAGTTTGATGTGAGAATCGGTCAACTCTACATTGAACTATCAAATACAAATCTGAAATAAATCAAAGAGTCAGAAATATTAAAAATCAGACCAAGTTATTATCACCCTGCCTTTTGATGAAGAAAAGAGTGTTCAAAAGCAAACAGGCAAAAGCACCCTCAACAACGCGCTGTGGGACTTTTCTCTTTTTAAGCTTGACGATCATGCAAGAATTTGTTTTCCTGAGGGTGCAGGGGTGTTTGTTTGCTTTTATTCCTTAATCTTCACAAAGTGTAGATGAGGCAACATGAAGCAATAATCAGAACGCGGAGCCCTGATCTAAGTAGATCAGACGCTGCAAAGAGCCTCTCACTGCATTCGGCAAATGCCTACAGTATCTGTCAGTACCGGTTTGCATTAAACTGCCGTCTGACGTGGCTGGGACAGGACGTCAGAGAAGGTTATAGGACGCTCAGTGATGTGCATGAGGCCACCTGTTGTATATGGACAAGATAAGATCTGGCGGGCAAGATAGCTAGAGGTATTCCTCTTGTTTCCCTGGATTTTGTTCTCTTTTTTCAATGCAGTTGTATTCTTACAGAGAAATACATATATTGTGGGTTTGGCTTACTTTGTCTTTCCCAAGTGGCTTGCGTGTGTGGGTGTCAGAGGAAGCCCTATAGTCTGCACTTACTGTATTTATAGCTTGCTGGGTTAATGTTGCTCTTGATTATTCATAAAGAGTTATTTTATCAAACTGTTTTCATGACAGGTAAGTAAAATTCAAGAGGGAAAAACCTATGTGTAGTTATTAATGTGACCAGTGTGATTTGTAGTAGATGTTGATGTGTTTTCCACTACATGGGAAAAAACCTCACTTGAACAATTTTATTCAGTTTCTGAGCTGCTTTCTCAAAATAGGTCCCTGTTGTGAATCTCTCACTTCTGGACTATGTGTGTGAACCCTGGGTGAGGGCTAGCTGCAGAGATGGGCTGCATTAACACAACCAAAAATGTCACCATTCCGTAAAATACAGCCCTTGAAGAGTCCCCAGCTGCTGCAAGCACCATCAATGGGCTTGCAACCAGTCACTAGTGTTTAGGTGAAGGTGGTGGGCTCATTGTGAACTGTGTTCCTCCAGGAGCACGGTCAATACTCTACCTTCCCTTTGCACGCCATGACCTGATTTTCCTTGCTTTCGATTTTTTCTGCTTAGTAACCCTGGAGGAGGGGAGAGGGAGAGTGGGGTAGAAAAGGAGGAAAATAAAAAGGTTATGCTGTGTATATCCCTCGGACTCCTAACCCAGAGGTAAGGGTCTCTCCTGGCTGACTGATGTCCCTTCAGCCGGGGAAGAATTTTAAAGGGTCTGTGTGGCTCAGATACATCTCTGGCTGACAGCTCTGTTGCAAAGGGTTGTTTTAAATGCGAGTTAACTGTCAACACTGAAGCACACAGCATGAGGAGAAAACTTAAGTAGTAAACTTCAAGTTTTGCCGTGGTGTACTTCCAAGGCTTCGTCTGGTGCGCTCTGGGACACGCCGCAGCGGGAGCCAGCCCAGCTCTAGCTGAGCAAAGTTAACACCGACAGAGAGGAGAATCTTAAACGAGGCGCTCCTGTCCTCCTGCTTGTTCCTCTGCTGGGGTGTTTGGCTCCCGTGGCCTCAAATAAATGAAAAAATTTGGCTACTTGGTTGGCAGGGCACCTTTGAGAGGCAGCCAAGTCCTGCGGTGGTTCTCGGGCAGATCCTAGCTGCGAAGGCAAGCCATCGCCGGCGGCCACACAATAAACGCAGATGTGGCAAAGACAAATAGCGGGCAGAAAGGAGAATCTGAGTGGGAAGCGAAAGCAGCTTTTGCATGGACGCGTGACTGGAAAATTTACTAAACCAAGCAAATTGCTTACTAGAAGCTTAAATAGGATTCCTCTGGTATCCAGCAGGATTCACGATGAGTGAGCGATTTATAAAGCAGCACATCCACAAAGAGAAATAGCTTCGCCGAAACCAGCCTCAGCAATGCACTGAAATCACTTCAATAAATAACTTTTTTTTTTTTAAATAGCACTTGAATGTTCCAGATTGTTAGCAGCATATTTGCGTGGCCTTGAACCTTGCAAGTGTGTTTTAAAGCAAAATATTTAAACAGCGTTTTTGGCGTTTGTAAAGTAGTGACTTGAAAGTTGTGCTGGGTCTTGTGCAGAGGTTGATGAATCACTGACGCCCGAGGCTGCACAGAGAATCCAGGTCGGGCTTTGTTTTCAGATGTTAGTGATTCATCAGTAGTTTCTGGGGAAATAAGAAAGTTGGTCAGGGCAGGTAAAAAAACCTTCTGGTTTGCCTTTTCATGCTGGAAAAATAAAATAGATTTCCAATTAAGGAAAAAAAAAAAAGGAACAACAACGAAGTATTGCAAAGCAGCAGTAGACAGAGGATTACTCTGAACTTGGCAGAGAAGAGCAATTATCACTCAAAGATAAGCGCTGGGTAGAGGCAAACTTCATTTTGAAGCTTTTTAGGGCAGTGGACAAAAGAGTTGTATGTCCTAGATCAAAGGTCTGTTCTCCATTGTAGCTGGTTAATTGTTGTACCAGGTGTTGCTATCTACGTACCGATTTGGTAATTATTAAGACTTTTTTCAAGGATAATTAAAATGCACTCAGCAAGCCTCGCCAGACCAAGCTGTACCAGGGGAGGTTTAGACTTGACATTAGGAAATTTTTTTTTCACTGAAAGGGTTGTCAGGCATTGGAACAGGCTGCCCAGGGAGATGGTGGAGTCACCATCCCTGGAAGTGTGGTGCTTGGGAACATGTTTGATCTTGGTAGAGTAGGGTAAATGGTTGGACTTGATGACCTTAAAGGTCTTTTCCAACCTCAATGATTCCATCAATTCCACTTGATACTGCTGTATTCATGCACGTGGCAAGAAGAGTCAGATCTTGCATCCCGCAGCTGAAGGACCTTTTGTTTCTGTAGCTGGAGTAGAAAGTTAGAAGGCATCAAGAGCAGGGAGAGAGGTTTCCCTTCTGCTTATGAGTATGTCTGTCCTGTAACTGCTGGCAAGTTCTTGAGCATTTGCCACCTTCTTATCTGAGTTTTGTAGTCCCGTATGATCAGGGTCGTAGCCTCCTGGGTTATTCCCGTTTGCTGTGCAACACTCTGCAGCTCCACAGAGCACTGAGTCCCTATTTCATCAGAGACAACTGATCCCTTCCTCCCTTCTCCATCAGCCCGATTTGTAACAGCCAGGCTGCTATCACAACCAAGTTAGCGGATTTAAAGACACTGTAACCACGGTGGAACCATGTCTTCGGTTTAATACAGCAGATCATTTGACGTTAAATATCAGAGAGGCAATTGGTAGGACCAGTTCTGACTGAAGCATGGGAATGAGTCAGCTCTTTGGCACGTACTCATTTTTATTCGTTGCTTTTGGAAAAAGAGATGCATTTTTTCTGCCTGCCTTGTTTATTATAAACAATGTACGTGTTATCCTTGTGAAACAAAAGTAACGTGTCTGCCAAACAAAGTGTTGAGAAATGGAAGCTTGACAAATGCAGATAAATTCAGAAATTAAGCCTCAATTTTCAACACTGAGGGTGATTGACCAGGAGGTCAATATACCAAGAGACTTTTGCACTAAATCTCCATCACTGTTGATTTTTATATGAAGATTAGATGCTTCTTTACATGATATGCTATAGATCAAACAATAATCAATTCAGGGAAGTTCTGTGGCTTCTATTAAGCAAGAGGTCAGGTTGGATAATTTTACAAGGTCCCTTCTGGTCTTCTTTATGTAAAAAAAAGACCATTACAAAGATCACAGTTTATATGAAATACGATTCTCCCCTTGCCTGATGCTAAATGAGTCGCAAAAGCATGTTTGAAGAAATCTGTCAGATTGTTCAGAACACTATTAAGAAATCGCAGCTACACTGGAGATGGGAACACACAGTATTTTGGGGTTAAGCAAATAAAATTTGCTTCTAGTAGGATAGGTATATATTCATAGCCTACATGGTTATAATTTACCTCCCAATCAACATATTTGAGAACATAGTTTTAGAATAGAGATTTGAAGTCCTGTGTCACTTAGTCCACGTGTGAATTGCTCTTTTCTGTCCTGTGCAGATGCTACTGTAGATTAGTGTGTTGGGAAGCAAGTACAGTGCGGTGCTGTAGGATATGTTTGGGTTTTTTCTTTAGTTTACTTTGGTGTCATCTTTGTTGGTGATGACAAGGTCAAAGAAATATGCCCTCCCTGTGGAGCATGCTGTGGGGTATGATGCTTTTTACTGCCCTGGAGTGGGGCCGAATTTCGCTCTGTAGAATCATAGAATGGTTTGGGTTGGAAGGGACCTCAAAGATCATCTAGTTCCAACCCTCTGCCATGAGCAGGGGCACCTCTCACTAGACTTGGTCTTGTAGCCTCCTGGCCAGGGTACGTTGTCTTCGCCTGAAGAGCAGAGCTGTTGACTGCCATCTTCAGTCAATGCTTCAGCAGAATCATTCACATATTCAGGACCCAGGTTCTGGAACAGCTTAGAGGCTCAGACCTTGGATTAGAAGTTGAGTTTGGTAGGAAAAGTAAAATACAAGACATAGAGATGTGTTGGATCATCCTTGTGATGGGTGTTTGGCGTTGCTGGGGGTACACACAACTTCAGTTGTAGCTCGCTGTAACCGTACCTACTGTACCATATCCCAGGTCTGCTGGTCTCCAGCAGGCAATGTTTTGTGTTGCTGCACGTCACAGAAAGAGTGTAATGACCGTGAAGGTGTCTGCTCTGGTCCTTGCTGCCGTGTGGCATGGAGGCCCTGAAGGTGACCAGAGGGGTGGAGAACAGCAGTTCTACCTGGATTGCCTGTGATTTTAGTGTCACTCTACCCTGGAAAGCAGTGGCAGCTCCAGCAAAGTACCACATGGAACAGAAGAGGATACATGTCACAGTCCCAGAAGCTCTCAATTATTGTTTCAGTGTCTGTTCCAGAGTTCAGGCTGATGACGCACTAATCTTTAGTTGTTATTTTTCATTCTTCTCCCTATGTAACCATGTAGTTACCTAATAGGTTAGGCAAGGCTGCATTAGTTTTATTTTCATTCTGGTTGTCTCTTTGTTCTTGTGCTTCCTCACCCAAACATTTTCTAGAGACAATTTTGTGATGCTGAAGAAAATGCGGAAACCCCACCTCGAATCTGTGAGCAATGTAGGCTAAGGGCCATGATATGAGTCATACTTCTTGGAGACAAAAGACCTAGCACTGGCATAGTAACTGGAATATGTATTATCGAGGATTGTTATCACCACTGAAGTTAAGACATCATGATTATTCCTGCTCCTACCTGTGTCCACACTGATTATACCAAGTCTCTTGGGTTGATTTTGCAGGACAGGACTTACTGCTCTAGAACGGCCAAGCTAAATTTCTTTCTTTCTTGTACTTCAAAAAAACCCCAAACCCTCAGCAAACCTTAAATTATTTTTATTGCCATTAGATTATTTTTATTGATGGTTCATCATACAGTGTATCTGCAGTAGGATGGAGTCCAGGCAGCTCTTATCTGTGTATCACATCAGGCGAGTCTCAGCATCTCTTTGCATCAATTGCTGCACGATCTTCCTGTCGCCTAGTTTTTCTGTAACTTTTTTTCAGCTAGAGACTCTCTCCTGAGGCAGGTGCTCTTTCTTATGTATTCCTGGCATGTCTAGCCCCAGCTGGGATTGTAAGATGCAGCTGTAATACAAACAAACAAATAATAATAACTAGAGATAAGAAGAAAAAAAGTATCCAGCTTGAAATATGGATCCCAAGATGCCTGACGGAGAGAAAACTAAGCAAGTCTTAGACAGAGGTCATTGAAGGAAAATAAATAAGGCTGCTCAGCTGCCAGATATTCAGGCTCCTGAGAAAGTTGTAATTAATAAAATATATTAATTGAGAAATGGGAGGAAAATATTAAAGCTTAATGTATGGGAAGTAGGTGTATATATCCAAAGCATAAACATTATATTGAGAAAAGGCGAAGTTTATGTTGCATGGCATAACCAGGCTCAGAATGGCTGTTGTAACCAAGGAAAGATTTATGATGACATGAGGCACTGAGCGCATTATCAGGACGGTAATCCATTAGTCATTATGCAGTACTCGCAGAGCTTCTGATGGAGGCACAAACTTAAGAACATTGGGATGGCTGCATGTGATTTTCTTATCAATGCAGCTAAAAGGCTTTGAAAGTAGTTATGGTAGATCTTGAAGCTGTAACTTATTTCCAGCATGGACATTTCACTTTTTCAGAACCTGCTGATAGCTATGGAGTTGGGGTTTTTTTGCTTCCACGTCAAACACAGATTTCTTGCTGCAGGTGAGCATTTAAATCATAACTGTCCCTACATTTGCTATGCAAAGGGAGAAGAAGGGGGTTGGTAAACCTAACTTTGCATTTTCCTTTCAATCAGTTGCAATCTCTTCATCGCTGAAAAATGTATTTTATGCAGATCACAATTCTGTTTATCATCTGGTTCACTGATCCTTATATATTCCTTATATATTATCTGCCAATGCCTTCCAGTGGTTCAGGATTGGGACTGAAGACTTTTTTAATTAAGTAGATTTTTTTTTTCGTCATTTATTTCCTCAGCTACAGGAATTACGCTTCTTGGAGTGATTTTCATAGATTCTGTTCTTTAATCCTGAAAGCAGCTTGATTCTCTCTCATACCTGAACTTCAGTTAAAATATTTGTTGGGAGGGGAGAGAGGAGAGTTTCAGATTGAAAACAAGGCTGGTACTTAGCAGACCAAGGAAAGGATTTTGTTTGATCAGTAGGTCTTATCTTGATATTGTAATGTTGTGTGATACACTTGCTCTCATTAAAAGAAAAAAGATAGAGAGGACCTGCTAGATCACACAGATAATATGTCCATCAGTGTAACCACCACACAACTCAGTTCATTAGGGTACATATCATACCTTCTTCTGTCCTAAAGTTACTGAGTTGGAAAATGTGACTTCCAGCTGATTTAAGAGTAAGAGTTTCAGCCTCAGCTCTGGATTTCTTCTTGCATTTTAAGTGAAGCCCATAACATTGCTGTGAGAGTGCTTCTTTGTGATGGACAAGCTTTTTAGCTTTTATTTTGTGCCTGACACTGGTGACTAAGCCCTCTGCCTCCTGATGGCTCTGCTGTTTGACTCTTCCCTAACACTGCTTTGGTGTTTTCAAGAGTGAATTCCACTATTACTCCAGGGCATTTTTAAAGTCCTTCTTGTGGTCGAGTTCAATT
>WEIS01052781.1:0-17944 GCA_013389965.1 Todus mexicanus
CTGAATCACCATCTTCAGAAGGGGAGCTGGCTAAAGGAAAACCCAACAAAAATGTCAGAAGTATTTACTTTTAGATTGGTTTCACAAGGTAATTGAACTTGTGAGCCTGGTCTGTTTGTGTCTGTACATGACATGAAATACATGATTGTATTTCACAATAATTTTTACATCTGTCTGTTTCTTCCAACCAAATTTAGAACAGAAGTTGAAGAATAAAAAAATATCTTCTTGCCTATTTCTGGAACAGATGTCACAGAGGGACTGCATGGATATTTCCACCTTAACCATTGGAAAACCCATATTAGTGTGCCACCCTTGAAGCACAAATTCATAGGATGTGATTGGGAGTGATGCTCATGACACAACCTGTTTTAAACTAACACAGACTTAGATCATGAGACAAGTTCTCCATAATGCCAGGGTTTTCCCCTCTCACCAAAATGTCAGACTAGCCAAAGTCAGCTCTGGATAAATATACATGGAAAGAATGATGAATGAAAGCAACACAAAGTGAATCCTCAAGATCAGGGAAGACGAGCATACAAATCCCTCTGGGTGAATAAAACATGCACAGTGGGAAATTATCCATCATTTCATTCCTAGATACTTTGGCTATAAAGCTGTACCGTGTTTTGTAAAACAAGAAGCCATACAGGACTGGATCCCATGCATTCACACACCCAGGCTACAAATACACTACACCCTCATTAAATGCCCAGGACAGACTGTGCACACTATATAGTTCCGAATCCAAGCTGTTGGTTTATTCAAATAGCTCTCACAGAGAAGCTTGACTGAAAATGGATATGTGAGCAGTTCCGTATAGATGAGGAGACCTGACACCACTTTTCCAGTAACTCCTCGGACTGAAATGGTGATTTGTGTGAAATCTAGGTGTTACACTGGGAAAATAAAATATAAAATAAAATAAAATACAACTGTAAAAATCTGTCCCCCTTTCCCTAATAGGTATGTGCTGCTCAGTGTATCATAAGTGTTGGGTGGGCAGGATTCATAGTGGCATGGAAGGAACAAAGGAAAATGAAAATGAAAATGAAAGGGGCAGAGTGTTCAGATATCAAAATCCCATTTTACGCTGGTGATGCAATCTGAGCAAAGCAGCAATTTCCTTTTGGCCTCTGTTTTATGAGCGATCCTATTCAAGCTTTGATAATAAAAGGACCACAGGTGGGTAATTAAGGAGGTGTGAAATACAACCAAATAGCCAGCTTTCTGCCAGTGCTTTGCGCAGTGTGCTCTGGAAGACTATCTGTATCGAAGTGCTGAGTGATTGAGTGACCTCACAGAGTGACCTGGGGACTCATTTTCTTCCAAAACAGAATAAAACTCAAAAGGTTTCTGTAAAAATTTTGCTCTAAGAATTGCTGACAGGCTTGCCGTTCCAAGAACTGTTTAGTACCAACACTACCTCACTTGTAGTCAGGCATTTCATAGATCACAGCAGAAAACATGAGGCAACCATACTGGGTCAAACCAAAGGTCCATCCAGCACAAGATACATCAGGCAGGAGTCAGCAGTGGACATATAGCAAAAGTGTAACAGGGCAAGCATCAAGTAATCCTTCCCTTCACATTCCCTCTCAGTTCTTGGTTTACAGACTTACCAGAGAGACTGTGTCTTAATCCGCAAGTTTAATAGCCTTCTAAGGACCTCTCCTCCACAACTCAGTGAGAATAAACCATCTACACACCGATTTGAGCCTCGCCCCTCTGAACACTGGCAAAGGTAACTTCCATCTCCTTAAGTTACTTTTTCCTGTTTTGGTCTCCTGAGAGAAACCAAGTACTGCTTGCCTTTCAAGTGAGGTATCTTGATTTGAACTACAAGGTTACATTCCAGCAAAGGTGATTTTCATTTTTCAGCAATTCCATAGTTGTACAAACTTCAGAGTCACCAATAAGGATAAAATTCAAATTCTCATTCCAAAAATACAGACCATTCATCAGAAGCACAGTAACACTGTAGCATAAAACCAGAGACAGCCAGGCACTCACGTGCACTTGCACAGCCTGAAATTCTACCTAGTTCAATGGCACTCTTTTCACAGGACTAAACCATGCAGTTAACATTTTGATTTACCTAACCATGTAAATACGTATCTATTTTGACATCTCTAATATGTTTTAATATGTATTAACAGATAAACTTCTAAGAATATGTTTAATTATATTACACAAACTACCTAAATATTACATACGCAGATGGGAGAGGAGAGTGCTAACTGCTTTTTTAATTTTGTTGAGAAGGCTCACAATGAACGATGTATTTAATCCACCTCAGACATCGACTTTCTTCCACATTAATTTTTCTAATAGTCAACTCAGAAAAATTTAATTTGTAAGTATTCGGTGTCAGCAACAAAAAAGTCTCACTTAGAAAACATTACAATGACATGAATTGAGAATTTTTTCTCCTTCCCAATACAAACGCCTTGCTAAACAAGCAGTAACATAACCATATCTGCTGTCTTCCCCGAAAGATCAACCTCCTAAATCTGCCAGAAAATCCTTAAAAGACCAAATACAGAGGGCATGAACAAGCTATACTGAGTCACAAAAAGAGGTCCTTGGTCCAGTACGCTCCCTTTTATAGCAGCCAGTAGCCAGTGTACAGCGAAGCAGTAAAAAGCAACTACTGTAAAGTTTCCCCTCTACACTTCAAGCTCTAAGTAAGCAGCAGTTAATGGTCTTCTTAAGGAAAAGTTGCCTTTGGAAAATCATGTTTAACAGTCTGTGCTGAGCTTCTCCTCTGTTAATGTGGCCAAATCCTTTTTAAGATGTTTATCCACGAGAACTGTGCGTGTACAGCCAGGTGACTGGCACAGGGCAGCAGCAGGCTGACACATCACCTCCACCTTCGGTTCCTGTGCTTTTTTTTCCTCATCCCATTAAACTTCCAGATAGTTCTGTTGTACGATGCCCATACACAGTGCTAATAAAACATGGAGAGCTGCAGCTAAACATCAAGGAGTAGCCTCCCTGTTTCTGGAAAAGGCAAGTTTGTTGAGTGCTTTTCCTTCGTCTATTTTGGTTCATGTAAAAGCAAATCAAAGGTCACTGGTGAGGTGTCTTACACCCTCCCTAACCATTCCTCGTATTCATGGACATCATAAGACCCAAGAAAAGGAAAAAGAAAGGAAGCTTGAGCATTTACAGAGCTAGATCCTTAAAATTATTCCATGTGCAGCTTCCATCCTGTGGGGCTAAAAGGGTTTATCTCCTGTTAACTTCTGCCTGTTTCACCAAACTTCCATGTCTGCATTATTGGAAACCATGATCCAAACTTTGCTTTTTTCCACTATTATTTCAGGTTTGTTTGTTGTTTTTCTGGCTAGTTTTGTTTGTTTGTTTTCCTGAAAACTACTTGAGGATGCAGCAAAGTTTCTAAGCCACCAAAATAAGGCTAAATTGCCAAGCTGTTCTTTCTGAGTGCAGTCTAACTTTCTGGCATCCTTTTCCAGAGATAAATTTTGAGGCTAGCTAATTACAGTCAGATAAAAAATTTGCTCTCTGTCCTATCCTTCTTGTCCATGGCTTAGCAGCGATGGTTTTAAATTAGGAAGTCATGGTTGTAATTAACCCAACCAGAACACAGTGATACATCCACAAGAAACGCAACTTTAGAGTACACATATCCTGTTCCCAGGGATAGTTAGGAGGATTTCTAAAAATGTATGGATGTGTGTTTTGGTTGTTCTTCCTCACCCCTCATTTCTGGAAAGGTCCCTCTTATAATGAAGTGAGTACAAGAATGCCATTCCCCTGCATGTCCTTCTCATCACCTAAAGTGTGGAAAGCTGGGTAATTACTAAGTGACCTCAATGGCTCCATGGAGAACTATAATCTTGAGATTAAGCCCACTTAGGAAGCCTGATACCAAATATCCAACTGCAACACAGTTAAAATAAAATTCCCTACCGACTATCTCTGCTCATAAAAGTGATTTAGATCAGTTCTCCCCATACATAAGTTCTCTGCTGGCCGTCTGAGTCAATTAACAAAACAAATAATAGATTGCAATGTTTTTCTTTCCAGCCAGGTTTGCGCTTTATATGAGTGAGCAGTTAAAACATACATCTTAAAATATAAAATCCTGGAACCTCAGAGGTCCCTTAGCTGCCGAGTGAAAAGGAACCAGCAAAGACCAGCAGAGCTCATTTGCAGAGAACAGCAACAAAAGTCTTGTCATTCCTGCTGAAGAGGCTTGGTTCAGGGGAGGACTGAAAACTGAACTCAGATCCTCAGCTCCTGTGTGACCTTCCCAACACTGACCTTATTAACTCAATGCCTTTAATTTTTCAAGGGACAAATTTAGGAAAGGACAGAGCCTTTAAGCAGATCCAGCTCTATGCCTTCTCTGTGCCCTTAAGTTTGGTTTTCATGCAATTTACCAAATTCTGCTTAGCTGCAGGCTGCTGCCTGGCTGTACACACAGCCTTGCTACCTGGAGCGATCCAGGCACTATATTTATTACCGACATCCAAGGCACGCTTTTCTCTTACAACCCTTTTGTGCTACAATGCCATTTTCCTGCTTCTATTATCAGTTCTAGCTTTCTACACCGGCCTTCCTGACAATCACCAGTATTCAGTGCCTAGGACTGCACTCCCAAGGCCTGCAGTAGGCTGTGGGGATCTCAGCTTTCTCTTAATATCAAAAAGGTCCCGAGCAGCCCTGATGAACAAAACACATCTACCCACAAAGAAATATAAAACCTTTTCCACACCCTCCACACACAGAGGCACACCCAGAATCTGCAAACACAGGCTCAAAACCATACTCACCAACCATGAGCTCAGAACGTGCCCTGATCTGCAGAACTCTCCAGAAAAGATCAAAACACCTTTAGCACCTTAGAGCATACTCAAAGGAGACAACTCAGGCCCAACAGCTTTCCCACAGCTGTGGCTGCTTTGAGCCCATGCTGCAGCCAGAGCAGCCCTCACCAGTGCAAGGGAAAGCACGCAGAGCACAGCTGAGCATGTTTATCACCCCTCTTGAGCTCTCTTTCTGTCTTGCAGGACAGACACAGACAACCTGCTTTCCTCATGTTTCAGCCTATCATGTAGTAAATCCTGCTAAGGACACAGGGTCTCTGAGTTCCCTACAGATGTGGAATATCACCCAGATCCAGAGTAACGTGCAGATTCCCTGTGTGCTTGTTCGTGGCTTCTACAGAAATTTAGCAGCCAAATTCATGCTAGGCTGAACTCCTAAAAACATAAATAGTTTGGCTGATACATCTGTTAAATCCCTAAGGGCAAACAGCAGAGACTGTTCTCCCCTCCAGCAACCATTTCAAGAAGTGCAGCATTGTGTCCCTTGGGACACAAAGATCTCCTCCCACCCGGCATGAAGGTTTGCTGCAAGAAGGAGGTGATCCCAAAGTCAGTGACTGCCTCTTTGGTGCCAGGTAGAGCACAGGAGGTGGATGGAAGGGTCTCCAACTTAGCAAAGCCCTAAGTGCACCAACAGGACTGCAGAGACACCTGAGCCAGGTCTGGCACAGATGCAGGCAGCCAGCTGAGGCTATTTATACTTTGCCTGTGTTGTTGCTGTTCTACTGTGCAAAGTAGCTGCGAGGAAAGCTGTTGTCCAGGCAAGAGCATGAGGGGTTTACATCCTTCTGGTGTAACACAGGCAGCGCATACCACCAAGTGATGTGACTTAAGGAACAGCCCCAGAAACTCCCCAGAGCTTCTGCAGATAATGGGGAAAGCGTCAGGGTCTCTGGAGAGCTGGCAAGATAAATTGCAAGAGGACTGAGTACAGAGTAGAGCAAAGACATAGACATAGTTGTAGTCTATATGTTTTCATTCTCTTTGAAAACTCAGAAGCTTCCATCACCTAGGTAAAGAAGGGGGGAAAAGTGAGCAGACCCTTAATTATCACACAAAGTCTTCACCATCATAAAATCTCCAGGGTCTTTACTCTTTGGCAAAGGCACTGGTAAACATGTTTTATCAATTGGCCACTGTAAACAAAGCTGAGTCTTGCTTTGGAGCAAGATAAATATGAAATGCAACTTAGGCAGACGCCTGCTAGCCAAACCTGATTCCCAGGAGAGACGGGGGAAATGCAGAAAGGAAGATCCTTGTCAGAGCAAAGATGATTAGTATCTCGCACATGAACATGTCAGATGCTTGAAAATCCAACCTAGGAACTATCGAGTTTCCAGTCACATCATCAGTGTTTACTCTGGAGTAAAAATTAGTGACTTCTTCCATTAAATTCTCTTGATCTATTTCTCCACCATGAAGCTTCTTCATCTAAATCACCATTTTATTGTGCCTCTGATTGTTTAAAAGGATGTCATGGGAGCCATTGAAGAGTCACTTAAAATGCTATTCGTCCTACCACACATAGGCAAGCTATGTTTCCATTTGAAGCCTTGCTGCACAAATTAAATCTTTCAACATAAAGTGGGCTCTGTTTGCAAAATTAAAATAATATGTACATGTCTTTTACATGCTCACAAACTCTTGCAGAAGGATGGCTAAATCACTCTGCTGTTCAGCTGTTTAGGCCTGGAATGCAAAGGGAACGTTCACTGCTGAAATCCACATACGCTGGTTACAGTTTTCTAAAGGGGATCCAGCCACATGATGCTTTTGTATCAGCAGGTGTAAACAGAGTTTGCCAGTTGACGTGCATACCTACAGATGGTTCACTCAGTGCCTAAAACACAAGATGCTTTGTATTCCTGACTCCTTACTTAAGGAAAACAATTTAGCACTTTTGCCAGCTCAAGTAGCAGGGCTTTTTACTTTGACGTGGGAGGTCCTGGTATATACTCTGACAGCCAGTGATGCCCACAGTGGATTATGAATGCAAAAGTAAATGAAAAGCCAGTGTTGGCAGCAGGCAGAACTTCTCTGTTTGTGTACTGTATCATAGGAGGATATGTGAAGTGACTGCACACTGTTTGGGAGTGTGCCCTCTTCCAGAGGATGTCCCTGACCACTTGGGATGAGAAAGCAGCTCAAATAAAATATGGTCTGAGAAAGAGTCCTCCAAAAAAGGAGATACAGGTTCTTTATAATGCCCTTCTCTCTGGCAGCATTACCACAAAAACTCTGGACAAGAATGATTTTCTGGTTATCTTCATCGTAACAAGCAACAGAACACAGCCCTCTTACCTATTCTTCCATATCTTAACACTTTTGGAGAGACACTGATATCACAGCCTTGGAAAATTGACATTACATGAAACAGAAATAATCCCTTCCACCTAAAACTTTACATCTCAAGATCTCTGAACTTCATTATATTATTATACTGTCCAAAACTGTTTAAAAGTGTTTCAGGTGAAAAAAAAAAAAAAAAAAAGCAACTAGATATAGAAATTCCTTTCCCAAATCATCTAACATCTATGTCCCAAATATAAAATAACAAGTAGTAGAGAAAAGTGGTGGGAAAAAATAAAGAAAATAAGGAAAATGTCTTTTATTGTGCTGGTACTTTGTTTTGGAGAGGGATGTATTCAGAAGCCTTCAAGTTTGAGAAGGAAACATTTCACATCTTCCTTTCAAAGTATAGTCTTGTTTTAATGTTTTAAAATCTTGCATTCCACAAGGTTTTAAGAGTCAGCACTGAAATCAGATATGCTGATTTCCTCAGAGTGGAATACTTCCATTTGTCCCAAAAAAACTTACTTCTCAAATTCTTTCACAAAGAATTTGCTATTTCAAAACAGAATTAGCAAATCTCTCAAACCTTCTCTTCTCTGCCTGGTTTTGTGATGTAAAAATCTGGTCTCTTACACACACAGATGAGGAGAACATTCCTTTGAGGGGAACTGTAGCAATTCAACATCTAACAGTCAGTCCCACCAAGGTTACCAGAGCCCAACACAGAAAGAGGGAGAATATTCAAATACCTCACTTTTTCCACTGTTCAGCTTTTCTTGGATTGTTATGTGGATTTTCATTAGGCTCCCAAGTTTGGAGAACTTTTATTATTGTAATAAACTCTGTTCGTGAAGTGGATTTTCTAACCCTTTCATGCCAGACGTTTGGCTAAGTTCAAGCACAGCATCAGTTTAATATCTGACACATGACCTCGTGGGAACCATATCCTCCCACTGACACACGAATAGATGTTGTCATCAGATAGATCTATTCCTCCTCTGCACTTCTAGCAGAGCTACCTGTTTTTAATAATGGCGATATTTGAGGAAAACATCTGTGTTACCTCGCCATGTGACCCGAATTCAAGAGAATGAGCCACATGCTACAAGCATTTCTTGGAATCATGAACTACTGTTCTATTCAGCATTCAGCTGGAGGTTGGTATTCCAAATACTCATGAGCATAGATCAGCAAGAAATTCTGATTCCTGTGTCAACAAAGCCAGACAGGATTCATGCCCATCTCTTCCATCTACAGTTTCAGAATTCATATGTCTATGAGACAGCTCCAACTAAATGAGGGGGTTAATTCATAAAGGATAAGTAGAGAACCATCACTGAAGTCTAAACAGGACAAACACAGAAGTTATTAATTACTCTGGGTTTAGTCTATTTAGTAATATTCCTAGTAAGTTGTGTAATGAATCTGCTGTGTAACTGGGGACACAAAGGGGTGTCAGCTCATCCTGACATTAACCAAGGCTTAATACTTTGAGAACTGACCATCTCCAGAACAATGACAAGATTATTCAACTCTGATTTAATGGAAAGGAACAACAGTCACCACTATTCTGGAAGAATCTGAACTGCACAGGGCACAACTATATGGAAGCATTCAAATTTCTAGTATGACTGGTATTGAAATTCAGAAATGTTCAATTTCCTAAATTATGACTCAGGGAAGATCATGCTTCACCATCTGTCCTGTTTCTGATCATCTCCTGGCATTGGCTAGACACACACTCGGCCAGCATCTCCATGGAGTTTGTTTTCCTTTCAGTCATGAGCAAAGGAACAAAAGGCACTTGGGAGAGAATTACTGTTATTTTTGCATTCTTCTGCAACTCGATCTACCTCCTATCTCCAAAGCTCTTGTAAAACAATGGATTTTCCAGTACATTAGGACTTACCACTAGTGCAAGGATTTTCCCTGCTCCTGGCAGCCCGCTGCATTGGCAGAGTTCCCTCTGCATCTTCGACCTGCTGCTGATTGATCCCCATAATCCAATCCATTTTCAACAAGCCACTTCAGCTCCAATAAAAACAAGGGGCTTTGCTGATTGCTGGTTTAAGCCGCAGCTGTTGGAGCCACAAATCTAAAGAGAAATAATTTAAGTCTCTTTGTAAAAAATCTACTGGTGAAAATAAAATGCTTCACTGCTTTTATTCAGTTAAACTCAAAGGGAAATAAATTACAGCTTCTTTTCAAGCATTGTACCTTCTTTATTATTTTATTCCTATATACCTTGCTTGGTGTGATCATGGTATTTAAGTAAACAGGTAAGGAAATGTTAGGATTGATTTTCCCCAGGGCTTTGGTATATGTAAGCATGAAATAGCTTGCATAACATGGGTGTATAACATGAAATGCAAACATTTCATAGACTTTAAATCTTTAATTTAGACAAGACTGTTCTAATCTGCCCCTTCTACCAGCCAAACAAAAATCCCATGTCACTCAAGAATTCTTGCGCTACAATTGCAATTTCTATCTGAGCTGGAAAAAAAACCCCTACAACATTGTAAGATACAAATCCAGACAGCAAACTAGAGGCAATTCCCAATGATTTCAGATACATTATTCCAGTTCTGCAGTTACGTGCAAAAGTGACTGAATGTGACAAGCTGCAGGTTGCAATCATGGGATCTAGCAAGGGTTTTGTTGGTGGTGTTGCTGTAGAATACAGCAGTTATTCCATGTAGCTCATCAAAAAGGAAGTTTAGACAGCGTATAGAACAAGCAATCTAGTTTGGGAAAGGATTTCAGAAGAGAGCGAACCCTTTTTCTCCCCTTTGTAAAAGAAAGTTCTCTAGATTCAGACTAACATTGCTCTTTCTCATACCTTTTCCAGCCTTTTATTGCTGTATTTCTGCTATTAGTATTTGTGGTCTGACTAAGGTTGCTTACAAAAATAGGAACTGTGATGGGATATCCCAAAGTAGTAGCTGTATTTTGAAGACTGCATATTCCACAACCCCTTCTAGCACTAAAAGTCACAAAAGGAAAACTAGTATAGGTCGATATACCCTAAAAAAGCAGTACAGGAAAATGTACAATAGATAGCTGACAACTGTGGTAGAATCTCTTAGAGCTATACATGTTTCAGAGTTATTTGTGAATTACTTCGATTCACTGCAGTCATTAGTGGCCTTTAGGTAATAGTTTATCTGTCTTTTTGTTTACAGCTGATGTCTGCAATAGCTAATCTTACAATGAAGGGTAAGGATGCAGTAGAAATAGAAAGTATGGGCCAGAGAAATGTATTGGGAAAATTATGAGAGCCAACTTTTTTTTTTTTTTCATTGAGCCTTATATGCTACATTTGGCACAGCAGGAGTTTAATGAAATTTTATTGATTTAAAGGCAAGCTTCCAGTGGAAATCTGCCCAGATTCCTGGGGGTCTCTGCTGAGGCTGAAGACCTTAGATGTGCTGATCCTTGGCTGTAGCCCTTCTGTTAATGGGTCTGTCCTTCAGACAGCAGACATGTAAAATTACACTCCTCTCAGCAGTGCTGCTGCATTTGCTCAGAAACAAAAAAGATTATGATTTCCCAGAGCCCTTGTAGGGTCTGGGGAACTTCGAATATATTAATAATTTAAGGGAGAATAGTTTCTGATCCAATTTAGCCAAATATGGGGGAAGGGAATGGGAGAGAGTAGAAGGAAATCCTAACAAGCTGAAAAGCCATGTCCTTCAAGATCACTGTAGAGCAGAGAAACAGTAACTCAGCATTTAAGTATGAAAAAAATATTTGTTTGGGAAAAGGGAGAAGGATCATGAACCAATCACCTAAAGACACAAAAAGAACCATCTCTGACAGTTTCCTTGCAAAGGAGAGGACATACAGCAATTTGCAGCAAGGAGGAATGAAGCTGTCACTACCAGATAAACTAGAGCAGTAGAGAAGCATGTAATTTTGCCTACTCGAGTCCACAGTCAAGAAAATTTTTTAAACAACTGGTAAGCTTTGAAAAGGACACTTGTATCAGTAAAATAGTTCATTTACAGTCTTGAAATACACTCAGTAGATGCCAGCTATAGCCAGCCATAAACAGAAATGAAGTAACAGAGTTTCTGGGTTGCCCAGAGAAATTCATCACGAAAAGATATGCTCCCTCCAATCCTGCAATGGGGAAGTTTTCTTGGTTTTAAACCACAAAAGACTCCCAAGGGCCCAGCTTGAGGAGCTGGGGGTTGTTTGCCATTTGCAAGTTTGGGATCCGCCCAAGTTTTACTTCTCTTTGACCATCAGAAGCATGCTTGTTGGGTGGCGGAAGGAATTCTTCAGGTCACCCTGCCCTCAGATAGAGTGCAAGATTTCCTCTCATACACTATATCAAGAATTAATTTCTCTACCCCCCCTTCTGAAAAAAGATTAATGTAATGAGTGTAGGAAGAGCAGTGCATAGCTGGAAGAACAGCAGTCACCTTCATTTAATTGATTATCTTCCCTTTTAAAGAATCTTAGGATTGAGGATGAGCCTTTTAACAGACAGCAACATCATAGTCTATTTCCATGCAATGTAGTTTTATTGCAGCACTCCTACTAATTATCATTTCTCTGATGATATCTCCCCCATGTTGGGCTCAGAGGGACTTCTGCAGACCTCATGAATCTTCAAAGGAAAATATGAGTTCAATTTCCTGAGGAATTACTGTTCTCCTAAATTAAATTTTTCTCCTTGTGAGGAGTACAATGCAATGGGTAGTTAGCAGAGAATTTACTACTGTGAAGAAAGTCACCACAGCAACTAGTCATTACCTAACATGTAATTCTCAGTTTAAATGAATTTCATAATTAGTTGAGACACAAATTAAGGCTTACGCTTGGTCCCCACTTTGTATAAACAGAAATGTTTTCTTGAGATTTTCACCTAAGGTGACTAGGTTTTCCTGCTAAGTGGTACTTAAATATTCCTTGCTCTGTTTCCAAGGCTCACAGGTTAAAAAAAAATAAATAACACAACAGCCAAACACAACTCTCCTGGTTTGGGTTAGAACAGAGCAACTATGTTCTATGATTTTTATTTTTCATCTAAGTCTGTCTGAAGTTAGCAGCATGTTTTTGCAGACAGAGTCTGCTTCTAGCAGTGATAACGCTCCATGTTTATAGTTAGTACCAAGGATTAGTATGCAAACCAAGGTCACTGCTAGATTTTGTGTACCACACTGGGGGGTGCAGAAAAGAAAAGGCTGCACCTTCAGGGAGGAGTGAACAGATCAGATGACCCTAAATTAGCCAGCAAGGTATTCCATCACATATACATCATATTCAATATAAAGCTGAGTGATCACGAGGGTCTAGGCCCTTCTATCTTGGCCCCTTCGCCATTTTGCCCTTCTTCCGTTTCCTTGAGATCGAGCTGCTCTCTCTACAGGGATTCTGGGGCTGCAAATCACCAGGAATCTGGTGCTGCCACTCTCGTGTCAAGGGGAGCCGTTCGATGATACGCCACAATCCCACCCTCCGCACTTTTCACCCCCCGTGCCGCGTCAACCTCAAAAGCCCCGTTCTTCCAGCCACCTGATGGTGGCTAGGCTTTGGCTTCAGAAAAGCAGAGAACCCACAGCTCCAGGGACACACGGCCGGCAAAGGCCGTGCCAAGGGGAGCATGGCACTGCCCCAGACTGAGGCGCTCAACACATTTCGGATCCGGCCCCCCCGAATCCTCAAAATCCCGTGCCCAGCTTCCGAACACAGGAGACTGCAGAGAACCAGGGACTGGGGAGCAGCGATTTGCAGCCCCAGAGTTCCTGGAGCTTAAAGCTGCTCTGGGGCTGCAAATCGCCGGCAATCTGACGCTGCCACTCTTGTGCCAAGGGGAGCCGCGCAATGATTCGCCACAAGGCCGCCCTTTTTGCACCCCGTGGCACGCCGACCTCAAAATCCCTTTCTAGCCACCATTAGGGCAAGGCTGGAGAAAACCAGTGAGCCCACAGCTCCCGGGCCGCTCGGCCTGCAAATGGCATGCACAGGGGAGCACGGTGCTGCCCCAAACTTAGCAGCTCCCCTTTCATGGTCTAGGGCCCTGGTCTCAGCTCCCGGCTCAGGCCTTGGCTGGGCCCCAGGTTCTGGGCCACATCCCTGAATCCAGCTCCTGGTTCCCATCTGCTGCTTGGCTCTTCTACAGCATCAGTGGGGATGGGGATGTATTTACCATTGTGGGGTTGGGTTTGATACTGGTTTTGTACATATTTGTATATATTTACTTTTTATTATTATTGTTATTTCTTTTTTTAGCAAAGCTGTTCTAGTTTCTTTTCCTAATTGATAAGTCTCTCTCCTTTATTTCATTTCTTCCCTTTTTGGGTTGGGAGGGGGAGAGAGCGTTTTGTTGAAGATTTGGGAGGTGCCCTGACTCCAAACCATGACAACAACCATTACCACGCTGTACAGGTCCAGTTCTAAGTGAAAAACACTTATTACAGTAAACAACCACAAAGAAGCAGGTCTCCCAAAGATTTTGCTTCCCAGATTTACTAGAGTTCGTAGAATCTCTCTATTAGAACTCAGGAGACTTAGGGGTTGAGTAATGTGCACTGGCACCCAAGAGCTGGGAAGTGAAATCAGCTGAAATGGTCTGATCTTGGGCAGCCTTGTGTCAGACAGTTCACAGAGCCGGGTCACTGCTGCAGAGCACAGACTGCATCCACTCTGCACTTGCACCTCCATCATTCTCAGGTGGCATCATTTCCCCTCACCTCTGTGACCTTGTAATCTTGTTTCTACCTTGTCTGTGTTTCTTTAAATTCACAATTTAAAAAGCTCTTTGAACAATTGACCGTCCAAGAGCGGATGGAGGGAGGATAAGCAAAGCTGAGGCCCGAGCCGTAAAATGGGTGTGTGAGCATATCAACTTCGTTTTTCCAGATCTGGAAAGGCAGCACTGGTTTGTAGAGCTTGAAAGAAGGGGCAGCTTTTATACAGATGATTCAGCAGAGCTGCAGGTTGGGTGGGAGAGAAAAAGAGAAATTTCATACTAAATGTTGGGTGGCAGGCTCCTCTGTGCTTGCACACTGGGTTTTGCCCTGTTTTGTGGTAGAGACTGATCCACTAATCTGGAGGGGAAAAATATATCTGAGGAAGCCCAATTCATGTTAGATCAGCTAAGAAAATGGATTAGTATTAAACAATTCTTTTTATACCATCTCTGTGGCACAGACAGTTCCCAACTAATGTGGATTCAGAGAAAGCCAACATGGAATGAAACAACCTGAAAGTGCTTCAAACCTTTGCCTCGTGCAAACTGCAGGCAATAATAAAGCTTGGCTTAAAGTGGGGTTTATGCAGAGGTGGAGAAATGGATGAAATTAACTTGGGAGAGTTCCACTGCTTGGACTGGAGATCCTCATTAATCATATCAGTCTGTACCCAACACAAAAACTTTGCCTGCAGAGACTATCCTCATAGATGTGATAGATGACAATAATTAATAAAGGCAGGTGGTTTAGGCATAGACTCAAGGCCCCTACTGTTAGAACACTACTGACTTCAAGGGAATTACTTTAACCCTGGAGATGGAGAAAGATGGTTCCTATTTACTTTCCAAGGAAAATTACCTTAGAAAGCAATTCCATCATTGCTCTCCTGGTATAACAAATGAAAGTTTGTGCTCAATATTTGATTCTCCTGTTCTGAGCTTAATGAAGCTTAGGATTTCCATGTCCTCTCTGTTCTTCTAGTCCCACTCCTCCTAAAACTCACATTCTCACCTCTACAGTTATTCGTTTTTACTTTTTGTTCTTTCACACTCATTTCTTCCTTACCCTTCCGTGCTGTTTACCCAGGTAATGAGCAACGCACAATCCCCCCAACCTGATTTTGCTGTGATGTAAAGTCAACATCATGCTTAGCTTCTAGATGGATTAATTAGTCCGATCCAGTTACACTGCTTATTAGACTCCTAGTGCCATCCTGAGTACATCTATATAGCGTTGCTTTGGATAGTGAGATTATATTCTGAGGCCAAAGCATTTGGCCTCCTAAATCTATAGTGGGCATGGAGATGGATTTCATTCATCTGCTGCCTCAAAGAAGTTAATATCTTTCACAGCCTCAAATTTCAGTTGAAAAGCAAGAAGGAAAGCTGCTTAGAGGAAATTGCTTGAAAAGCAGCAATCAGGGAGAAGAGATAGTGCACAAGAGAAGAGAACAGGGTCACAGGATGGAGTACATTTAGGTATTACTGCATATGTCGAAGATGACACCATAATGCATGTCACATAATTCACAAATGGTGCCATTTCCCTGAAAATCAGAAACTAATATATGCAGCTCTACACTGTGCAAAAAAATTTCAGTCTTTCACTTTGCCTTGAAAAAAAACAAGCCACCATGCACTATGATTTATGGCAGAGGAAAGAAGCTCAGATTTTTCTTTGACTTCGTACGGTACTCCTTCCACATGTCTAATGTACTGCCTCCAGCTATGTTTCTTGTGGAAGGAAGGTGAGCATGTGTGTCAGCACTGCCCCAAACAGACTTACAAAGACTGATGAGCTTTTCTTACATTCTCAGCTCTTTATTTTATTTTTTTAAATTGCTATTCCTCGCTTTTCTCTTTTAATCCATTTATCACAGTTGCTCTTTTAATCTGCATGCGGTTTTATTTGCGCTGATTTAAGATTCTTGGACACTTCTTGATGATAAATATCTCTAGTCAAATACTCCTAAAGAATGACTTAGCTTTGTGATAGGAGCCATTAGTGTTCTGAGTTTGACCCCAGAGGCCACATCTAGAGGTAAGAGAATAAAGTCCTTAATTGTGGTCAATTGTATCTTTGATCTTTCTACTGTGCTGGCCCACAAAAGGGTAAATGATGACAGCTTTGATGGTCTTTGTACTGTAAATAAGCCCATGTTTCTGGACATTTATGAAGCATTAATCCCCAAATTGTCTGGGAATAATGACATAGATCGTCAGGTTTTGCAATATAGGTGCATGAACGGCCTTCCAGTAACATTAATAAAAGCAACGCTTTGCAAATCCTGTCTGTGAATCTGAAAGCAGACATGTAATAACTGCTGGTCACTACTGATCTGGAATGGGTTTGACCTGTTGACCTCAGGGTGAAAGGCTCTGTACTACATTACCACTCCCAAGAGCTCTCTGACTCTCTCTGAGGTTGGAGTTTTTACTATTTTGTAGTTAACCTCAAGACAGAATCACCTACAATGGATAACATCTGCAGAATGCTATCTAGGCATCTGAAGATTTTTTTCCTTTACAACTAATCATCGGCACTCAATGAATCTGAAGGTTAAAAAGAAATCACACAGCCAAATAATCACTGCACAAATGGTGAAATCAGAAGCAGGGGGGGACAGGGGAATGGGACGGACGACAACCCTTAATAGATCCATCCTGCCACTGGCATGTTTTTTCCACTTATTCACAGAGTCTTGACATTTTGGTTTCTGGAAGATTTAATGATTTGGGGGAAAATACATCTAAATTTATTCATTTCTTGCAAGAGAGAACCAGTCAACACTGCCTTCAAAAAATATCCAACAAACTATTCTAGATGAACCTCAAGAAAAGTTTTCATCTGTGTGATGCTTTTGCTTCTGAGTTCCACCTTTTACCACTTGTTCAGCTATTCAGACGCTTCACTTATTTATTCTGATGCCACCCCCTGTAGAAGAGGCTCACAACAAGCCTTTGAGTGGGATAGGTACAGTGCAAATACATGCTAAAGATCCTCTTCCAAGTTAGAAGCAGTCTATACTTAGCAATTTCTTGCAAGTAACCCCTTTTTGTGCTAAAATGGCCGCTCCTACANACTTAGCAATTTCTTGCAAGTAACCCCTTTTTGTGCTAAAATGGCCGCTCCTACAATTCAGAGTAGGTTTCCCCAAAACCCAAAGTAGAAAATACTGTCCAGCATGACAGAAGTCTTAACCACACACACACACAAAAATCTAAAATGCAGCAAACCTATCCTTTACATCTCAATGACTTTCAGTCACTGGCAAAAACTATTTAGATATCCACCTGGCATTCTGCAGGGAGGATGTTAGAGACCTCATTGTGGAGCTAGCCACAACTGCAATGATGGAAGACCCACTTTTAGCTACGTTAAGAGGACTGTATGGACTTATATCAGTCTCTACCAACAGTAGCTCTGATCACTGGAAGTCATGTTTTCCCCCATTAACAATGAGTCTTTATTACTTCTGATTGTTTGGGAAGCTCTGCCTGCGTACCTTTGTATACAAACGACAAATCATCATTTAATGAGCATGAACTGATTTCGCATTGAACTGTCCATCTCATAAGCATCAAGACGTCCAAGAAAGGAAACTCATTTGTTTATTCCCAGCAGTGCTTTGGGATGCAGCCTGCAAAAGCAGTGGGAATTAGACATGAGGAAGCAGCAAGATATTTTCCCCATTACATATTCACCCATCAATCATAGTTCTCTTTGAAATCTGGCTACTGGCCACTGGTCCCTGCTGGGAAAATGTTAGAAGTGTAAGAAAAAGGGACATTTTTCCTCTTTGTGCCAACTTACAGTGTAGAGTTAACTTGAAGCCACAAGTAACACAGCCCAGCTCTTCTCTGGCAGATCTCTGAGAGGAGATCCATTGTGGAATTTCACAGCTGGATCTCAGCATCTCATTCTGCTTCATGGTTTGACATTTTGGACACGTTTCACCATTGTTTCCCCAAATTTTCATCTGCAGCTTTATTAAAAGAATAAATTGAAAAGAAATTCAGTCCATCACAGAGAGTGTTTTGTTAAATTTATTTCTCCCAGTATAACAGGAGGCCAATAGAGAACTAAGGG
>WEIS01052787.1:0-28280 GCA_013389965.1 Todus mexicanus
GCTGAGATCTTTTAGTAGGTGATTCACAGCAGCTTTAGTGGCTTTATTCATTTAAGAGCACCTAGAGGGGCAATGTTTCAATGTTACACTAACAAGAGCTGAGTTGTTTTGCATAGTTCCAACTCTTCCATTTAATTCCATTTTAATTTAAATGTTTCACGTTAGCTTATAAAAAAANATGTTTCCCGTTAGCTTATAAAAAAAAAAAAAAAAGGAAGTTACTTTGTAAAAAGCGGCTTTTGTTTTTATCTTCTAAAATTCACCAAGGGACTCTGAAAATTGGGTCAAGCTACAGTTTTATTTTGTTCTGCAGCAACGTTGTTTTCTCAATATGGGATTACTTCATTTATACGAGTTGCTGGTGGCAAATTCAACTTGATGTTTCAGCCGTAAAAGGCGGTGCATTCTTGGTGTGCAGAATGCTGGCCTGCTCCTACATTTCCTGGTGGAAATGGCTCTAGGCAGTGGTGCAAATATTTGAGGCAACTGTTGTACTGGACATTTTGATGTTTAAAATATCTTAGTTTGGAGTGATCAGCTCCTTTGGCAGCATTTGGGGAGCTATCCTCAAAATCCTCAGATTTTGTTCTTTGTCTGAGTCCTGCAACAAAAGTTTTGTAACTGCCGTGGTTTTCTGTAAATATGATCTCTGCAGACGCTCGGGTGAGGACGGCAGTTGGGGATGCAGGTCTCTGCTCATTTAGACTACATTTTCTAAAATGTCGTTTTGGGCATATCTAACCTTTGGGTGAAAGGTAATTTGAGGAACTGCTTTCAGATGTATTGCGCGCCCAGCTCTGCTAATGCAAGAAACATTCACTTTCCACCCCCCAGACTTTGGAAAATTGATCAATTATTGCTAAAAGTTTCAAAGGATGTGCAGTGCTGTGTAAGGTCATTGATATAGTAACAGCTCTTAAAAAAAGGGGAGAAAAGGTTCCTGCAAATGTCAAAAAAATAGAGCAAACTTTGAAGCACAAGTGAAAAGAGTGAAGAGTCTAAGCTTTCGTTAAAGCTAATGGAGAGAGGTGGATGTATCTGGAAGGTGGTTAGTAGCAGTTCTTGTTGCTCAGTAGGTTGAGTTTGACTATCTGGGTGTTCTTCACTTCCTCCTGCTCTGGAATGGAAACAAATATAAAGAAAAAAACTACAACAATGTCTTTTAGATGCACATAGAGCACGTTTCAGGTGTCAGTGCATTCTTTAATTCCATCTTCAAAGCTTCTTTTTGTTACCCTACATCAGAACTATAGATGCTCTTTCTTAGACTTCAATTCCTAGCTTCTTCATATAGGATTTTGAAGATAAGACCATTGTGCTATAGATGTCTGTATTTCCAGAATTAAAATTCAAGCTTTTATCTATGTGATACAGGGAGAAGACTCAAATTGGTATGAAAAGTTCTTACTTCTCTGCTAACAGGGACTTTGTGGCAGTACATTTGTAGCTCTTGGTGCTATTCCTACATCCCTTTGTTATGCCGTTGGATCTGTATGAGTGAAGAGTTTACTTCTCTGATGATTCCTGGCTGGAATAAACCTTTTGAGAAGGTTTTGAAATGATAGGAGTCCAGACTCCTATTGTATTCCTTCTGAGGAGAAAGCCCTACTGGATTTATTGTGATTTTTCTATACTTTAAAGAGACCCAAATCATGAAGCAGAAGATATTCCCTCAACAGTGGTTTTTTTCTAGAAAAATAGTATGGAGAAGAGTGTTGTGAGCACTAGAGTTTTGTTGGCCAAAGAAAGTCAGGACACAAGAAGGCGTGGAGGGCTGTTCCTCCACACAGTCAAAAAAAGTTGTAATTTTTCATCAAAGAAGAGAGATTTTGCATATATGTCCTGGTCTTGAGCCTTAACTGTGATTTATCTGCCACCAACTTTATTGGAGCAGGGTCGTAGACCTGGCAGGACTGGCACGTGCTGTGTATCATTCCTTGAGTTTCTGATTTATAGGGTGAAATATTGGGTGCTCTTCCCAACAGTTTTGACCCTACAGTTCTTACGAGTGCAACCATGAGCTGTTCTGTGCTGTTGTCTGTGGCTCCCTACGTATCAGTTTAAGTCCATTCTTAAAGCGGGGCCATCTTCAACAGTTTAAGGCTAACTTGCACTAGTAAAACATTTTCACAGTCCTTAGCAGACATCTTTAGACCACAAATGGCCAGAAGCAAGGATTATGAAAATACTACAATGGAAAGCCTGCAGCTGTAGCTATCGTTCAGGGCTATAGATATCAAGTACAGAGGTGTTGGGTCTAGGAAGATAAAACCACTGCTTTGTCATTCCTCTATTAGCATTATAATACCCCTGAGAACTAAGAGCTTGGTGGATGCATTATGGATTTATGTAAATGGATTACCTCAAACTTGATCCTGCGCTCTGGAAGAGAGGAAAAGGGTTTCTAAGCAGGAGATATTGGTGCAGTGTACTGCCAGAGATCTTTCCTTGGGAACCACAACTTGTGCTGCTGAATTAATGCAGAATAATCCTTAGCAAATTTTGAATCTCTTATTTAGGAAATTGTTCTAAAGCTCACTTTGAAATTCCAGGCAAGCAGTTTTAAAGATGGTTTTTGATGACTTTTGTTGTTGTTGTTGTTTCAATATGCTGCAGCCTGAAGATACTGAAATGTGACTCATTAGGTTGAGTTTTTCAGAGGAGGGGAGCTGGATTCTGGAGTTTGCCTTCCCTAAAAGCTGGGACCTGCTCAGAACTGTTGAGTCAACACAGTGCGAAGTAGAAATCTGTTTTGTAATCATTTAGCTGCTTTTCACTTAAGAACATTTATTTCTTGTTTAAAGATAATCTAGATATCATGCAGCATATGCTATAGTGCCACATATATATTTTCTAGTTCACTAAAAGCCCCTTGTTCCTTTGTTGAGCTTGTCATTTTACCTTATCATTCTTTATTGATATTATTTTGGTTCATTCTTCAGGTGAACTTTTGCTATCCATTAGAGACTGCTAAATGTTTCCCAAGTCCCAGCTACTGTCTCTGATGGCAGGTACCTGTTCCCAATCCACGCTAAAAAACAAGCACTGAATGCCTGTGTTCACCTCTCTCCCTTCTCTCCATCCTTCTCTGCCTCCAAAATTAAGAAAAAGCCCTGATGAATTCAGTTTTTCTCCTCAGTGGCTCTTTTTTTTCAGCTGCACATCTATGTATTCAAACTCTTTCTGTACAAGCTCTAACCTGGAGGAGCTGAAGCTGCTGCAAAGCACAAGTTGGGAGACTCTAGATACAGTGCCTGACCCTGCTGGAGCATGGGGGTTAGATGAGATGACCTCCAGAGGTCCCTTCCAACACCCACCAGTCTATGATAACGAAGTGAGGAAGCTCACCTGAGTTTATCAGGAGTAGATTTGTCAATGATTTTCTATTTGTGTATTTTCCCAGTAACATTGGTCCCTGTTTTGGAAAGAAAGGGAGATGGGAGAGGTTCAACGGTCCAGGTCAGCACTGGCAGGGAGTGGCTGTAGATGCAGCAGAGCATTTTTGACAGCCGCAGTGGGAGGAAGCACCCAGCCCCAGTGCACCTTTAGGGAGTTGTGTAGAGCAAGCAAAACCTGCAGGATGTCTGTCAGGGGGAACAGTTTGCTGTTTTCCAGGAGTTTGTCTTCTATTTTCTGTCTTAGTAGTTGCTCTGTATCAGTAACACCCAGGATTGCTCTGGGCCAGTTGATGAGACTTCAGCTGCAAAGTACACACACACTTAAACTGTGTGAAAAATCGCAATGACAGGGGTTTGTTCCTTGCTAGTTTGTGATAAAGAAGAACAGAAACGCTGACCAGACAGCCCCTCTGGACATTTTAGGGCCTTTTTTTCACGTCTCGAAATCTATTTGGTTTGCCATTATTATTATATTTATTTTTTTTCATTTTGGGCTAGTAGCGTTTTAAAGTATCCTTGATTTTGGTGGGTGGCTGCTATTCCTGAAGGCTTGGTGTTTGCTCCAAGCCCCATTTAATCACTGAAATTAATTGCTGAAAACACCTTGGAGGTGACTTCTTCTTTTGGTGCTGCTGCCGTCTCCCGGTGTCCTTTGTTCTAGAAGCCTGAAAAGCAGCCACAACTACACATCTCCTATCTCCAGTAAGTTATTTTTCTGATTTGCCCTATATGATATGAGCGCCTATGGTGTGAACTTCTCAGGACATGGAGGTCTCAGACCACAAAGCCATGTGTTTGGGGCTGCGTGTACCTGTAAGTAAGGTGAAATCTGGTCTTTGTGCAATGTGTTTGTGGCAAAATGCTCTACTAGACATGGATGTCTGGGTCCAGCCATGAAAGCATTTCAAAGACACGTTAACATTTGCTGTCGCTTCAGAAGACAGCAAAAAAGAGAGGACAGTGTTGCTTCTTTCATTAAAAATAGAAAAAGAAAAGGCTTTATGGTTTTATGAATACTTTGAGGTGGTTTTACTAAAATGCAGCCAACAATTCAAAAGATGGGAATTTTGTTCCTGAAGCAGGCATGACTTCCTCAATGCCGCCTGCCAGGAGTTGTGCAGTCTGGAGAAGTTAAGCCGATAGAAATGATGTCCTGCTCTTCAGCAGTTTAGCCTGTTTGTGCAGATCTGATAAATCCACCTTGGCAGGCAACATTCAGTTAAGCAGAAATCCACCGAGAGTAAAATCAACATCCCACTTGTATTTCTCTCCTCATGAGGAGTGTGTCGGGGGCAGTCACAAAATATACTTTTCTCCCTTTGCTTGTTTTCTGGATCTCTGGGTCGATAGATTTTTCTGTATGAGAACCTTTCTCTTTCTGTTGAGTGACTGCGTTAAATGATTCTCATATCTGAAAGAGAAAACTCCATTTTCAGGTCCCTGGAGCCACATCAGCCTGGTGAAGGGGGTGGTTGTTAACTCTATAGTCAGGATTCTGCTAAGCATGTGGCATTTTTCTCCAAGCATGATGAATATATTCCTGACAAGTTCTGGAATAATTCTTATCTGCTGAGAAATCTTTGTCTGAGCACCCATTGCTCAGTTTTTGCTTTCCCATCTATCCTTCTGAATATTTCCCTGGACATACTGGAGAACACTGCTCCAAATTTCCCTGGGAATTTTAAAACCTGCTGTGAAGGATGGTGAGTCTCATTCTCCTGAGCTCAACACATCTCCCCTGGCATCTGTTTTATGAAACCAGTGAAAGGAGCTTGGCTTGTTCTTAAAGAGATTCATTTTTAATTTGCAGTGCTTAAAGCGGTACTTGCTCCGCAAGGTAAAATAAAGTGAATTTAAGGCAGAAGTTGGTTACTTTACAACAACTGCAGTAGAAAGTGAACTAAAGTATTCTAGTATATTCTCTCCCTCTTTTCCTAGCATAACTATTTTCAATGGGTGCTCTCATGGTGTGTTTTCCAGACTGAACTGATTTAAGAGTAAATGATAATAAAAGTTTATCATAGTCACAATGATTATGAATTTTCACTGCTGGTTTCAGTCTGATTACTTGTGAGAAAAGATATAATCTTTTAATAAGGGGTTTGTATGAATACACGGCTCTCTTTTTCTCCAGAACGTGAACGTATACCTGACCACTGCAATACTAAACCAGAAGGCAGAGTTGTACTGACTATCTTCTACAATGCTTACAGTCTACAAAGGCTCATTTATGTACTACAGCTGGAAAAAACTCTTTCAGATTAAGTTAATTGTCACTGATGATGCTATTGATGGTTCTTGTAGACACAACTTTATCTAAGAAGTTTGCAAGTGGGTCTAAGATAGTCATATGAAAAGCTTTATTTTATGAAGTCAAATTTCCTGTCCTCTGTAGCTAAACAGCTTCAGCTTAAGTCCTTTGCATGCTCCTTTGATACTGAGTCTTACTGAAGGTCCTTTATTATGATTACCACAGAATCATGGAATTGTTTAAGTTCAAAAAGACCTTTAAGATCATCAAGTCCAACCATTAACCCAGCATTGCCAACTCCACCACAAAACCATGTTCCTCAGCACCACAACTCCACAGCTTTGAAAACCCTTCAGGGATGGTGACTCCACCACTTCCCTGTTCAAGGGCTTGACAACCCTTTTGGGGAAGAAATTTTTCCAAACATCCAACCTAAACCTCCCTTATCACGTGGTGGAGGGTGAGAGAAGCAGCAGACAGTAACTCATCTACTGCTGTATTCTGCTTTTCAAGAGGACAATGTAATGTTTGGACCAGTTCCATCTTATTTCCTTCTGGATAAGCTCCTAAACCTTCTATACAAACATAAACCTATGGCAGTGGATATTACATGGCCAAAGAAGAAATGCCATGTGGTAAGAGTTTTACAGCAACGTGTGCTCTGGGAGGGACATCTGAACGGTGTGTAGTGTGATAGGGGCAAAATAGTCATCGCCTCCATGAAGCTCTCGCAGTTGCTGTGTTTTTGCTCGGTAACACTGTGGCTGCTTTCCTTGCCGTTATGGTTTATGTAACAGCTCTTTTATATTCTGTGAGCTAGGGCTTTGCTGAAAACTAGAAGTTTAGATCCAAGCTGTTACAGCTTCTAGAAGAAAATTGCTCCTGCTGATAATCAGCTTCAAATCTGTTTCCTCATTGTCTTGTACACGAGATCTCCTGGATTGTCTTGAACACAAAGTCCTCTGCTGAGAGTTTCCCAGCCTTTGAACTAGTGTCAGTGCTGGGAGAGAAGAGAAAAATAAAGCACCTCTGTGTTATTCTTGATTTTGTCTGTGCTGTATCCCCCAGTTCACATATGATGTGCTATATGGCTGCACCTTCTATCCCCCAGCTCTGTCTGGACCATCCTTCTGGCCCCAAGTGGTCTCCTTTGTCTTCCCTCTCTTCAGTTTGGAGTTCGTGCTCTATTCTTGATGATTTATTTTAGTTAAAATGAACCGTGTGATTGCTTGAGCTTCAGATTTAAATAACTCTAACTGCTGTTTGGTGAGGAAGTGTTTTCCTCTCGCTCTTTCATAAAATATTATCTCTGAAAGATTAAATTTGTTTAATACCCTGTGTGTTAATTATAAAATGATGATTTTCAAAGCAGAGCAGACAGCTATAAGCATAAATTTTAAAAGTAGTGCTGAAGTCCTACCCACAGATAATAAATTCCAGTTACATTAACAATAATTAACTGCAAGTGTTAGCGTAATTGATACTTTCAATCACTAGTAAAGAAATAAATTCTGTGCTGGAGCTGCAATAGTATCAATACTTCACTCTTCTTTCTAAGTTTTCATAGGAGCCTAAAGAAATATTTGCAAATATTTATATTTGGATGTTATAATCTCATAAACCAGATGTGGATTAGGAGAAGACACATCAGATTTTTAAAGCTAAATGGCTTTAAGGGATCTAATCCCTTACCTGGGTGACATGGGATGTGGTTGCCTGAGGTATTCAGAGATGTCTGTGCTCCACGGAGATTAGCAATGGGTAGGGAGCAACTGCAACCTTATTTGCATGAGAAAACTGTACTTTTCAGTTCCTCATGGAAGTAATAAATGGTTATATTTCAAGAAGAAAGCTTCCTTGCTTGCAAGGTTCAAGTATTACCAACGCTTAACGATGTTTTTGTGTCATATTTTAGTTTAAAGGTTTAAAATGAATATGGCTTGAATGCAACTGAAGCTGCAAGTGCTGAAACTTAAATAGGGATGTTTAAATTTAGTAAATGTTCCTGAAATAATAAGTTTCATATTTCTTTGTTTCCAATCTTATGTGAAGACCAACTGTTGCATTTGTAATTACAGTGCTGAAGATTTTTGAAACGCCCTTTCTTTATCCTTTAGCCCTTGAATGCAGCCTTCATCCTTTTCTTTTGGTTGTGATGTTATAACATAAGAAAATTGTCTGAAAGATTGCTGTGTTTTAAGGCACTTTCTAAAGTGCCACTAGTTTGTTTTTTTTTTAAAAATATCATTTTATAGAAATGACAGCTTGATGTTCTATGTATATCACTTCTCCCATCACCACCGTGTCAGCCTGAATCAGTTTATTTACCAACACAGTTACAAGGATTTTTTATGTTGCAGCCTGCAAGGTCAAGCATGCTGGTGGAAGTCAAGCTGCGATGTAGCACCCTCCTTTTTCCTTTGAATTAGTGAGAGTAAACTTTTTTTGATGCAAAGTTCCCTGGTTTTTTGTGCTTTTTCAGGTAAGGATAAAAGACAGCCTTCTCCAAGACCAAGTTATTCATCATAAAGCCAATTATCCTAGTGGTCTCTGACTGTGGAGCCGGTGGCTCGACCCAAATTCTACAAATAATGTGTGAAACCAAATAGAAAAGTCTGTGTTAGCTTTGATTAGCTGAAAGTTTGAAAGTGCCTTTAAGCAGTAAATAGGGAGACAGATTAAGAATCAATGGGTTTTGGCTGTGTCCGTCACTCAGCACGATGTGGCTGACCCTGTCTCGTGTGGCATCTAGGAAAATGAGGATGTATCATTTGCTGCTTCTGAAAGCAAAGGTGATTTGTAAAAGGCATGATTAAATCTTTGCTGTGGCCAGCTGAAAAAAATAACCTTCATTGTTATGCTTTAATTGACCAGGAGAAAGATGACATTGATAAACAATGAATGGCAGAAAAGTTTGACTTGGTCTCAATCAATTGATCAGAACTTGATGAGAGACGTTTATGGTGCAGTTTGCTAAACCCTTAAGATTTCAAATGGGACTCAAAGAACTTGGCATTTTGCAAGATGAGTTATTTAATGCTTAACATGTCTCAAAGTTGTTAGTCATTTAACAAGAAAGAGCATAATTTTCATTCTCATTTTATACTCTCCAAATAGTGAATTGGGATATAAACTTGGTTCATGGCTCAGTAGAAGAGCTCGAATCCGCTGCATAGATTATAATTGCAATCTGTGCTAAATGAATGCCTGTTAACAGCAGTCTTAGACTGTTCTCATTTTTCTCCTTCATATTAATAAGAGGTTAAATTTACTACAGTCTGAATATTGCATTTTATTATACGCAGATAGCATACTTAAGAAAACTGTTTTGCTCTCCATAAGTTTTTTCCACTCTTTTTTTCTTGTTATCTAACCATTGTAAGAATCAGAATTACATACAGTAGAAATGAAATTATGTGTAAAGCAAGATATTTCTGCATGTAGAAATTGTATACTGTGGGACTAATAGCTCTTTTGTTAGAACTTATGCTTCTAAAATATTGGAGGCTTGCAGGTAGCTCTCTTCATTTGCTTAAAAGGAGGATTTTATATGGATGTTTTCTGCAACAAAACTCCATTACTGGGAAAACCAAATAGCCAATTTCCTCAAGAATTTCTCTCACATGTGACATCCAAAATAACTGCAAGAGTAGGTACTGAAATTTGAGTGCTTCTTCCACTAGATCATCATAGCAGATTGAAGAATTTAGGTAACGCAGGCATCAAGCCCAAAACTATTTGCCAACAAGATCTGCTGGAAGCTAGTTCAGAAAGTGCCTTTTGAGTGCTCTGGAACCACCTACTCTACCATAAAAGCTCTTGAGATGCCTGCTTAGGTAAGGAGGGGGTTCATTTTTCTCCCACTCACACTGCTCCAGTGACTCCAGTTTCCCCCATACTTCTTGAAAGGTCATATTTTTGAGATCTCTGGTCTCTCTTGTTGCTCTCCTCTGATGTCTCTCCAGCTTATCCACATTGCAAAAGAAGAATGAATTCCAGGAGCTGATTAATAACGAAGGGGATACTGAGTTAAATACATGTAGCAAATGTTTCCTGAAATATTCCTTAATTTAAAAACCAGATTGTTTACGCAGTGAGCTCAAGTTCACAGGATGATTTGACAAAGGAACAGCAATACTTGAGTAAAGCTGCCTACATTTCAATGAAATGAATCTGCACCTCAGCCTACAGGAGCTAATTGTTTACTCTCTGGGAATCTCGAAAAAATTCTGCAACCATTCCTGTATTTTTGTCTTAAAGAGTTACATCAATGTCTATATGAATTCTGTGAACCAGTATCAGATCATTTAAGCACTAACGTCATTAAGCAAAGATAAAGTATCACCATTACTGGTAAACAAGTAATAGGCAATTAAAAAAAAGATATTTTCGAAGCACACATCCCAGTTCATTATTCTTGTGTAATTCCCTACTTATAAAGTTAGCAGAAATGAAGGAATAATTTGACTTATTAATATAATGAAGATCAATGCAATCTCTGAACACAAGGTTGGAAGAACAACATAATTATCCTTCATTTGTTGATGCAAGGAGTAGACTGATTTCAATTAGCATGTTAAATTGGGAAGTAGCTGAAGAGAAGTCAGTAGCTTTCCTTGTGGCTCAGATTCTTTCAATATTATTCGTTTCCTTGCTCATCATCTTAGACAACATCAGTTACTCTAATGATTAATGAGCATGTCATTTATTAATGTGTTAAACTTGATCAGAAAAATATAGAAAATTTGTGAACAGCAGATGGCAACATTTAGATCTCTCCAAACATGTTAGCACTTTTATTTTTTTGTCCTAGAACCCCTTTACAGAAGTTTCAGGGCTTTTGAGGTGGTGGAAAAAAGCAGTAGCACCTTGGACTCAAGTTGAACGAGCTGAAGAGCAATGCTTTGACAGCAGGCACCTCACTAATGTCTTCCTTTGTCATGCCAAAGAGTCCCATCTGCTACCAACTACCCCAAAACGCACAGTGAGTATTGTCTGGCCAGGCACGTGGGGCTCTGGGGCTGCCCCGTTTCCAGCCACCTGCCAACTTTTCTTCTAATGTGGGCTGTGGAATCAGCTCCTAAAGGAGAGAACTTGAAGTAGAGCATTGGAAAAGAAACTTCCATCCTTTCCTCTGTCTTTTATTTGACTTTTGATGTATCTGTTGATAAAAATGAGCTCCCACATGTCTTCCTCCCGGGTGGATTTCCTGCTAGATGTGACAACCGTGCTGACTTGTTAAATTCCACACACACTTGCCCTTCTTGCAACGACATGTTTTCCTGATTAAAAGTACTCTTGCAGAGGATGGAAGATCCATACCTGAGCACTTCATCGAGAAACCTTGTCTCAGTGTTTCAGTTTCTGGGAGGCTGGGTGCCCTGGCTCAGTCTCTGTGCTGTGGTTATCAAGCAGACTGCATGGAGGGTGTTTTATTTTCTTTCTTATTTTCCCTGCAGGAGCCAGCAAACTCCAAGTGCAAGCAGCTGAAGTGAAAGAATAGCTCTGACTCATTTGCTGAATTGATCAAGATATGGTAGGAGACAACATCTTCCCAAGTGTTGTGATTTACCACCTCTTGTTACAGGCTTGTTTGGTTTTTTGTTTTGGTCTTTCCTTTGTTCTTTTTTTGTTTGTTTGTGTTTTTTGCGGGGTTTTTGTTGTTGCTTGTTTGTTTTAAGAAATTTGAAGATTTAACAAGGTCTTGGCAATGAAAAAGACAGTTCCAGCTCATCTAGGCATTCGTATCCTAATATTTACTATACCATGAGCGTTGTTCATATGTTTCCAAATTCTTCTGTCTTTCTGGTTCATTTTTCTCACAAGAAAAAGTCAACACTCTGATATTTTTCAGAACAATTCTCTAATGCGTTTCCTGCTCCTTACATTTTATTTCTTTCTCATTGTAACACTGCTCGCTGACCTTACTGCTTCCCATCCATTTAAAATCTGTCCAATGGTACATTAACTGAAAGTAACAAAATTAATGTTGTTAATTTTTTTAATCCTAGCTTCATCCAAATGTTGTTAATTACCCTTATTATCTTGTCTTTTCCTGCTTAATTGATTGTAACTGAAAGGCTTGCTGCATGTGATCTGCAATCTTTTCCAACTCATCTTCGGTGACTGAGGAAAGAGTAGTCATATTTCAAACTGATTTGGGGCAATCCTTGGTGATTTTTTTGATTGTGATGTACCTTGTTACTTCTACAAGAAGCTCTTGCATCTATATTCTTAAATATATTCACGTAATTAGTGATTTCTTCTGTGGTTTTTCCACTCTTTTTCATTAATGGTGCCCAAACTCAAGAATGACCTGCAAGAAACTTTCTTCTGTGGGCTGAGCACCTCCACAATATTTATCCTAGTAGTGTTCCTTAATCCCATGTTAAAAGTGCTACCTTCCTGTGGGATTTCTTCTGTGGGACAACACCATTCATCTTGCAGAAGCTCATTTTGTTTAATTTTTCCATAGCCTGATCAAAGCAACTTTTTTAATGTTTTCTTGGTACATTAGCACTATGAAATTGCTGCTAACAGTATCAGCCAATTAGCAACTCTTTAATCTCCTATATTGTTTGTCAAGGCGGTGTGACAGAATGACAGGCTACCATACTAATTAGTTGGCTTCTGCCTAAGTAGAAAATTGCTCCTGTTTGACAAATATTTGAAGGTAAAGAAACAAGGGCCAGGAAGTCTGGAACCAAACTTATTCATGCAAGGATACATCAGAGAGGACTGAGTGGCTCAGGTAATTGGTAATGGAAGGGAGGACCTTTTACCTTTTTTTAATAAATTAGAAAACTTATCGAGTGGGAGGGATGAAGAAACTTTTAAAAGCTTTAAATGAGTGTAGGGTTCAAAGTATTGGTTCATGAATCTCACTTCATACCAGCAGGAGCATAGCAGCATATCTGCAGGCTTGTACCTTGCCAACCATTTAGGGATGACTTTCCCCCTCAAAACTCCGTCTCCGTGTAAAACTCTATGCCTGAAAAGAAGGCAGGTTCAGGTGTATCAAGAAGACAGAAGGGAGCCGTAGAGCTTTGCTCTAAACAGGTTCTTCAAAGCCTGTGACCAGTATGTCACAAGAAGACAGCTTTTGATCTAGTCATAGCCTGAAGTTTGCAACATTTCCATGGAGGATCCATACACCATTCATTTTGATGAAATGGGTTTTTCGTTGGTCCACAGTAGTCTGTTGCCTAATTGATGTTAGTGATTTACTTGTTATCTAAATCAGGTCTGCCAAGGGTTTAATCAAGATTACCAAGGTAGTAGAAGAGGAAATTTTCCATTTTTTCACAGTGAAAACTATACACAAACTACATATGTAATATATTAACTGACTGCCAGCTTCTGATACAGTTGGGAGATAGTAACTAAGTCTACGTTCAAGAAGGCAATGCCCAATGAATTGAGCAAAAGTATGCAATGAGAATTGGAAAGCAGAGGATGATTTATGGTGTTTTCATGCAAATCAAATTACTTTTGTCATCTTTTTGAGGTGAAATGCATCAAATTCAATGGTGTTGAGCTTTGGTAATTTCAGTTATTTTCAAACCTGCACTCCCTAGTAAAAAGATATAATTTATTTGAGGACAAAATGATAGAAAATAGTCACTAAAAACCTTGCAAAGCTAATTCAGTGATTTGCAGATTGTTTTGTGCACTGCCACTGCAAACTTAACGTTTGGAATTTTAAAGTTACCTTAACTGGCAAATAAAATAATCCGGATTTTGGATGCCTGGTAAAAAAAGGAAGAGTTTTTATCTATTTAACTCTTGAGAGAGTGTGATTGAAATGCTGCATTCTTGGCTGAGCACTCCGGTGATGGAAGGACTTGGGAAAACCAGAAGGTATTCACAGAAGAACAACAATAATGATTAAGGGACTAGAGAGATTGATGACTGGATATGTGGAGAAATATTAAGGACACTAAATATGTATTGCTTGCCCATGTAAATGATAGATACAAAAAAGTTCAAGGAGCTTTCTCGAATTGATGATTGATTAGGTGAAATGAATGAAGGGGATGAAAAGAATTATTACCTGCTGGGTAGCAAGCACCAGTGATTTTGGATTAGATCAGCAGTATGTGACCACTATCTCGTCTTTGGCAGTGAGGGGTAGCTGATGCTGACAAAAAAAAATTGCAAAGAAATCTCAGTTGGGTAATTACAGATTCATCTGTCTAAGGAGAAGAATTTATATGGTTGTCTTAAGTCTATGAAAAAATAGATGGAAAGATGAAAAGTGCTCAGGTCAAAAGTAACTCTGGTTAATTTTACTGGGAGCTTAAAGGGTTAATGAAACAAAGGTTCTCTGACAGTACTGTTCTTAAAGCCTGTGTATTTTTCATATTACACTGTCAAATGAAATTATCAAAGAGCCAGTAATCTATATGGCCACTGAGACCATAGTTAATTCACCAGGAGCATGAAATACAGGTCTGCCTAACAAGGATTTCTTAGTTTTCTCTGTTACAAACTTGTGTATGCAGCTCTAACATATTTGGGATAGCAGCTGCTGAAAAATTGGTGTAAAACAGTCTGGTAGACACGTGACCTGATTCCAAGTCAAACCATAGCCTTCACCCAGCATTGTTTGCGATTTACGCCAGAATGGATTTCAGATGTCAAACCTTCAATTTCTGTGCAAGCTGTTGTTCAATTGTGATGTTAGAATCCTTGGAAGTCAATGTCCAAAGTGGCAGTGATTTCACTGAGGATTGTCTTTCACTGAAAATAAATGAGAATTTGCCCCAAAGAAAAGAAATCCAAGAAGGAGCTCAAGGATTTTTCCCTCTCATCTGTGAGAATTTTATTGAAGGTGTTGTGCATAAGTGTCCTTAAGCTCAGAAGAGCACAGATAAGCCTCTGACATGTTAATGCAGCTGTCAGGCTGTGCAGTGTCCTGACAACCACTGTCCTGTTTTCGCTCATCAGTGTTGATGCACCATCAAGGTCAACACTGGTTATTTGGATGACGATACATAAATGCTTAATATCTTGAAATGCTTTGGGCTTTTTCTTGGTTGTTTTGTTGTTGTGATTTGGGTTGTTTTGTTTTGTTTGTTTTGTTTGTTTTGGTTTTTTTTAGCCACAAAAACAAAAGTATTGAAGTCAAAAAGAGTTTTGTTTGAAGACTACAGTCATTTTTTTCTCTATGATTTTTGTTCTACTCTCGACTGTTAAAATTAGCTTCATTTATAAGCTGTTTTCCTCCTGGTCTCACATCTGTCTCTGCATGGGTTTTTTGTATGCCGAGTAACCCACCCAGCTCAGTGTCCAGCTTGCACTGCTCAGGAAAAGGCATGATACTTCTATACAAGTAAAGATCAAATTGAGATAAGCCTTTTAAATGTGCGACAAACAGAATTTCATAAATAAGGACATGATTGGCATCATAATCTGTGTGAGATGAGCCAATGACAAATAAAAGGAATAAACCATTTGGTCTTTGTTCAATGGCCTCTCTCTTTCCTGTGCCTCATCTTGCTGTCCCTTTGGAAGATACAGTCTGAGGGCACAAAGGGCTCAGGACCTTGAGATGTGATTGCTTGCTCCTCTTTCCGTACCTTTAGGTATCTTCTCCCAATGTGGGTTCTGGTCCCTGTTTTGATGTAGTTCTCACACTCTCTTCTGATGACCTCTGTAGTGTCAAGGGGACTACTGCTGAAGAGGTACCTAGAGATGCTGCCATCATCCATCTTTTACAGTGGTAAACCCAAGTTCAGTAATTTATTGACTGAATTCCTGAAGGAGTTCGTAACTAGTTCCAGTTCTTAGCTGGAACCACATTAAAACTATGTTATTTTCTTTCCTTACTTTCTCTCTCCTATAGGTAAGCTGAAAGTGCATGAAATTAGAGGAATAGTGTAAAATATGGCCAGTAAATGGTCATTGGGTTATTCAGCGTTCTTTTTCAGTTTCTGCTTTCTATTTTCAGTCAATCATATATCATAATAGGCTATTTGCCACCACAGATATCTGTATACATAAAAGATAAGTAGGTACTGAATATATGCTTTTAACAGTGTTCTGAGCATTGCCAGTGATATATTATTTTCTTTTATCTCTCCTGTATATCTCTTTGTCAGCAGAGTGTCATTGGGGGTATCCCAGTGGAAGAGAATGGATTTTAATCAGCTGCTGAGAAAATGAGATATTACACTAGGACAAGAATAGCTGCTTGATGGAAGCTCCTCTTTAAAAGTGTAAATCTTCAGTGTTCTGGTTTTGTGGCTGTTGTCAAGCGCTGAATAAAAATGACATTTAAAAAAATAATCTAACTTTGGGCATTTTTCTTGGGACATGACAGGCAGGATTCATAGCAGCAAACAGCTTCTCAATGCATCCATTAAGGTGCAAAATAGGAATAAATATGCTGAAAGTGTTGTGAGGTTATAGAAGTGTAAACTGAGTGTGAAGCAAGACCTGCTGTACGGTCTGTGTGTAGTATAATGGTGCTTAATAGAATGATGTTTTACAATAAGAAAAGCCTTTGTATAAGCTCTGTTTGAAGGAAACCTTTTTTTTTTTTCCCCCCCCTTTTATTCTCCTTATTGAACCTTCTCTGGAGCTAAAGGTCTTCCACTGCTTTCTGGACGATACTTCTCACAAGTCAAAATAAAACATTTTGGGTTTAAAAAGAAATGATTGAATTCAGGATTGTACTGGCTCTCGAGCATCACAGTTACTGGTCAGCCACGCATTCAGTTCCATCCCACATCAACCTTCTCTGATGGGTATTCCCACCCCAGGGAGATGAAGTGGTGTGTGTGGGTTTGAAGTTGAGGACTGTCAGAGGAATTAATCCTCCAAAGGTAATCGTGAAGCCTCATTCAGTTTTTACCAGGTCCTCATCCACTGTACAATACTCACACATGTTAATAAGTTTGAATTCTCGTTACCAGAAAGTAATTTGTTTCAGACATCTCCATGGAGATGGATCCTTGGGAAGTCCTGATTTACAACAGAAACGCAGTTTGGTGAACATCTGATACAAGGACCATGTTGATTGGAAATGTGCCCAAGCCTATGTTGGCCTGGAAAGGTAAGTGTACTACAGGTGCATGGCAGCTGGATAGAATGTGGGGCAAATTGAAATAGGTGTGAATGTGGAGAAAACAGACTCCACCTAGGACTGCGCTATTGTATGGCTAGGAGGACACTGAGGGGATGGGAGCATCTTTGTGCTGAGGAGAGGCTGAGAGCCCTGGGACTGTTCAGCCTGGAGAAGAGCAGCCTGAGAGGGGAGCTGAGCAATGCTGAGCAAGAGCCAAAGGGCCCTCAGTGGGGCAAGAGGATGGGGTCAGACTCTGCTTGGTGGTTCCCAGTGACATGACAAGGGCCAGCGGGCACAAACTAGAACCCAGGAGGTTCCATCTGAACAGGAGGGGAAAATTCTTTGCTGTGAGGGTACCAGAGCCTGACTGAGGCTGCCCAGAGAGGTTGTGGAGTCTTCTTCCTTCTCTGGAGAGATTTCAAATGTGCCTGGACACTGTGATCCTGGGCCTCCTGCTCTAGGTGACCCTGCTGGAGCAGCGAGGTGGCACCAGATGATCTCCAGAGGTCCCTTCCAACCCCTGTTGGGTGTTGTGATTCTGTGATCTCTAATACTTCTGGAGATAGTCTCATTCTCTACTTTGTCCTGACATTACAGCAATTTTACACAATTCTTCCAGTTTTCAGTCTTTGGCTCCAATGGACTCTTTATGTGTCGTGGTGCTTTGTGTACTTTTGTGCCACTGGATGGTTCTGAGAGTTGAAAATACCAGGAAATGTTTTTCAGAATTATGATTTAAATGCAGGGTTGACTATAGTGTCTCAGAGGAGACTGAAGGGAAGAGATTGAAAGAAAGCATGGAAGTAAACTTGAGTAGAAAAAGCACTAGTGTCATAGGAAGAAGCAAAGTGAAAACGATCTAGAAACCAAGGCTGGGAAGAAAACCCTGAAGAGATGATAGATTTTCACTACAAATAGGAAAGGAGAATAACTATGTAAGTGAACGGGACTAATGTACTCAGTGAATATATTTTCTGTCTTTAATAAGATTGAAGAGAAGTTATCAAGACGATTGAGACTGAGATGATTAAGGAAGAGGTGAAAACCTGTAAGGGATGGTGGCATATATACCAGCCTGCCTGGAAGGTCTGACCCTCAGGTACAGAGGGAGCTGACTCAGTGTTGTAGAGCTGCTAACCATCATTTCTGATAATTTCTGGTAATCAGATGCAATCCACATTTTAAATCAGGAAAAAAAGAAGTAGGATATCTCAAAAAAAACCCCTCAACCCAAACCTCAGAAAAACATGCGCACACACACAGCCCCCTAAATTAACAGCTCAAGAAAAGACAACCTGTGCGAATACTGCTTCTGTGCCAGCCTAGTTAATTATCCTGAATGACAAAGAATCACTAAATGTCCCTCGTTAATTATCTCTCTATATGGGTTAAGCAAAGGTAATCTTCTTCCATGTCAGCCTTAGAAACATGAGGAGACAATGCACATAGCCAGTTCCCATGGAAAAATAATACGCTTTCTTACTTATTCATTTTTAAACAAGCTGAGTAACTAATTGCTGCGCTTGGCCTGTTGGAACCTGCCACAGAAGGGTTTTAAAGGCTTACTTACTAAAGAAAAATTAAAACAAAATGTGGGCTTCTAATGAGAGCATCTGTCAGGTGGTTAGTTTATCTCCTGAGTTGTTGAAGTCCTTTAGGCTTTTGGTGAAATCACTGGTGAAATTAGACTATTGTTATCAGGTATGTACTGAAGGCTAAAACTCAGATTTTCTGCTATACTTTCCAGAATTCAGGAAGAATAATGAGTCTCCTAGAGTTATAATTGATGTTACAAGTTCAGCCTAACACAAAGATATTCAGCTTCACTCAGCTCCAGAGAAAACAGAGTGTTTATTCCTTCAACTGAAGGAAAGCTGAAGTTACGCTCTTTATTTTCTCCTCAATTTTTATGAGGAGAAGAGGTCCCTGCTTGACAAAGAAACAGGTGAGTGGCTCAGAGAGGTGTTTCAGCAGTCATATTTGACACAGGACCCCTCTTTTTTGGTGTTGCTGTGGCATTCTTCATGACAGTTGTGAACTCAAATTTTTCCCCCTCGTGCAGCAAGTAGGACAAAAGCAGATGCTCTGGAATATAGTGGTTGAATTTTGTTTACCTCCCCGTGAGAGTCAAACAAGCTTCAGGTGGTTCTGTTTGCTCCTGATAAGTATGTGAAGTTTTAGATGAGTGAGACTAAAACCCTGGGTTTGGATCCCAGAAGGATGTACTGTTTTTCCTAAGAATTATGCACCTTTTGCACACACGGATGCTGAAAATGCTGTTAGCATTTTGAGGGTGATGCTTCCAGCTGTGGCTCAAACACTAAGACAATAAACGCCTCCGTAACACAGGCTAAATTCAAGGAAAGTAACTTCTGCTTTGGACCTAGTTTAAAATTCCGTATTTGGTCTGATCTCCTTCTAGCACATCTTGTTAAATTATTCACATTTTTTCCTTACCCGGATGTTTTTAATAATATCCCCGAGCTGTTTTCCTCTTCTTGCTAACTGTCCGATACTCTTGGCTGCCTTCTGGCTGTAGAAGGAAACTTTTCCTTTTTAATTAAATCATTGAGATCATAACTGAGGGCTATGAGCTCAGAAAGAATTTCTTTTCCTGGGAGTCTAGATGATGGCATGTACACCAAAAGCTTAAACAGGTTATTAGGGATTCAAGCCTTATTTTTTTTTTCTCTTCTCATTCCCAGAAAGCTGAGAGGAGTCATTTTCTAGGAGGGTGAATGCCTACGGTGCCTGGTGGTGTAATGGAACAGTGGTTTCCAGTTTTGTTTGGGATCGGACTGAGTCTTCAGCTGAGGTTTGTTGCCATCCTGTCCTTGATGCCTGGGAGTCAGCACAGCACTCAGCTGCAGCATCTCCTATGCTGGGTTGTAGGTAGCACAACAAATCCCGAAGCTAACAGCAGTTTTCAAAGATAGTAACAAAGAAATTCAAGATATTCTCAAGCATAACACCATCACATCTTTTGATTCAATGCTTTTGGGTAACTGACTCTCTTTTCCAAGTTAGTTTAACTTTATCCTCATTAATTCTACTTCAGTGAAAGGAACATAGGCAAGAAAATAAACTGAATAATCATTTAGCTGGTAGATGGTTCTGGCAGTATCTCTGATAGACTGGAAACATTTCATAGCAGAGCATGTTTTCATTCAATGACTCTGTTTTGTGTAAAGCAACTCTTTTCATTTCCTAATGTGATGAATGGCATGAACCGGTGTAATGTAATCTGAACATTTAATTCAAAACAGATTACTCTATCTAATCAGCACCCAGGAGCACGTAAATTGGAGCATACCTGATCAGAATTAATGGCATTGGAATGGAAATGTGTGTGCTCTGGAGAAGCTTCTCTATTATGAGTGAAACATGATGAGCAATGCCATAAAAATGAGGAAGAAAAGGCTTCCAGGTGAGCTTTACTGTTTTTCCTAACACAAATTTTATGAAGCTAGTGAATATGTATTTATTTATTATTCAGTAAAAAATTATGACAAGCTGATAACATAGCAGTCTAGAACACAGAGCTAAAAATCCTACAAACACTGTGGGATCATACCTCAGTCCTTGGTGCTGCTGTAGCAATACAAAATGACAGTAGTGACTGTACTCATTTGACAATAAAAGTGTGTGTCCAGTTTCTAAGATAAAGAAGGTAGCATCACCTATGGAACAAGGTACAGGCCATCAGCAGAAGCCTTTGGTGCTGTCAATCTCTGCTTGGGCAGGACCATGTCCATGCTAAGGCTAAGCTACTTGATTTGTGAATCCTGGTTTTGCCATAGTGGAGCTGCTCTGAGCATGGGCTTGAACTCGATAATCCTCAGAAGTCCTGTTCCACAGAAATTATTGTGTGATTCGGGGTCAAGAAGCTGTGTGCTTACACTGGGTAAGTGGCCAGCCTTGTGCATGTATTCTTTTATTAGTCAACTCTGCTGAATGTTAAGAAAGAAGTGTTTAGGGTATCCATGCAGATTACCAAATAATACGATCAAGTCTGAGTGGAAAAAATGGTATCATTGATATTTGGTTTGCATCTATTTTGGAAGCTTCTTCAAAAGTATGTGGTAAATGGTATATAGTGCTCTCCTTTCCTACTCTCCATGAAAGAACGCTGGCTCAGCTTCATGAAAAAAACAGATAAAAAGGGATGAACTAGTAGATGGAGAATTTTAATGGGATTTTCTGCGCCTGTAAAAGAAAAGGACGTGAACAGCATCAATGCACAAGGGTGTCAATTGCAAACCAAGAGAGCCAGACAAATAATGAGAACGGGTAGACTGTTAGTGTTTGCACAGCTAGAGAAGAGATTTGATATAACCATGTGCAAATAGAAGTTGTGGGTTATCATGAGTCATCTGGGTATAAATTTAAGGATTAAGATGAGCAGGTCGTTGTGTATTGATATAAATGGGGTTTGAAGAGGGCTTCTGGCCAAATGGCAGCTTTCTGGAAATTCTACAGAGCATATAGCTGAGTTTGGCATTGTTCTATAAACTCCGTACCTAATGAACATAGTGGGCTCATGTTTGCAGGATGTGTGCTTTCATTTTGAGGAGATGACGTGGGCTGCAGTTACTCAGAAATAAGTCTTAATATCAGCAAAAGTGATAAAATGGTAAGGTTAGTGATACAATAGCCCAGTTATGAAAGAAAATCCATGGAAAAAGTCCTGACCTTTAGCCACTGACAGGTTGGTGGCCACAGCCAGCTTCTCAGTCTTGCTTGACTAAACTGAAGGTTTGGCAAGTCTAAGCTGAATGGGAGCTGTAGTTCTCCTGAACTCAGAGCTGTGATTACTACTGCAAGTACAGCTGCTGCCAGCTCCTCCACTACTTTGTGGCTGGTGGGCTTCCATCATTAACTTCATTTGCTATCTCTTGGTTTCATTTGGTTAAATCTTGGTCTTTAGTTTGTGATCTTGCATGAAGTCAAAGATCACCTCTGTGCAGCTCTCTCCTTGATGGACACTCTAGCTTGGGGACAGTTACCTCCCACCAGAGCCATAAGAAAGAATCTTACTTGTTCCAGTGGGACTGAGTCAAAGCATGCAGAGGATGCTTTTGAGGTTATTAAGACATCCCATGCACATTATGAATAGATGCAAGACTGCGATGCACTAAGCCTGGAAACCATGTGGGCAAATGCAGAATGGTGCTGAACTGAGATAGTAGGGCCTGGTGGTATATAACTTAGATCAGCACCAGTAAGAACCAGTTAGAATATAAATAGTGCCTCTTAATGTGGTAAATAACATGTTCGGCATGTCCTGTTGGGAAGGGTTTCTTGGCTGAGCAGATCTTTGCCCCAGTTCCTTCCAGTCAGGTGACAGCATAAAGCATCACTTTTAAGCAAACTTAAGGCAGTGTGTGATTACACCTAGAAAAGTCCTGCCAGGTCCGTGGGAGCCAAAACTCTTCTGTGCTGAATATACTGAAACAGCAGCAACATTCATTTCACCCTTCACAGAGTTCATCATTACTGTTCGTGTAGTCCCTCAGCAGGAGACAATAGCAGCCAAAAGTAAAATAATTGTTTCTCCTTGTAGAGGAATGCTCCAAGAAAAGGCCCCAGGGGCTATTCTAAGCAAGTCCAATTTTTTCAACCATATCTAGGAAGAGTACTACCATCTGCTTTTATCACATAATTTACACAACGCTTAGCCAGAGACAGAACAGAATAAAAGCTGCTGCCCCCCTCCTGGGAAATGGTGCCTCTTAAAGAGGATTGGTGACCCCACTAGTCCAATTTGGTCTGAAGTTATTGCTCCGATATTGGAAATTCTCTGTACAAGCAAGTAATGTGCAATGGTATAAGTAGAAGTTACTTGGTTTTCATTCAATTATTTTCTTTTTTTCCCCTTATATAAAGTATTTTTCCTTATGTAAAGTATTTTTTGTTTAGTAGATGGCATACATGATGTGTGTAAGCAAAAAAAATGGAAATAAAGTTGGCTGATAGTGCTTTGTGACTTCAGATAGTAATATAATATCTTTTATTATATCTCACTTGTCAGAAGATATTTTGAAATAGTTGACTTCATTTTGAAATGCACAAATCCTTCAACAGATAGAAAAACCCAGGCTGCTGGGCAAGAGATGCAAGTATCGCATTTAAATTGATTTCACCTACCAGCAGGGCACAAAGACGAAAAGAAAAATTAGAAGAAAGGCGATGGAAGATAGCAAAAGAGATCTAGACTACACTGATCAATGGTAAGTGTTTTGTAATAACTCAGATATAACACCTACATACATCTCCACCTGTTATCTCACTTAACACGCAGAAAGATTTGCCTGTGAATATGCAGCTGTAGCTGGTTGTTTCTGTGATAAAAAATTAGTATTAAGAGCTGGCTCACAGAAACTGTGCGCTTGTGTTCCATGTGGCTTTTGTGGTTTATGATGAGAAAAGTGAGGCCACCTGAAAGGGCAGTGGAAAAGTCACTAAAGCTGCTAAAGCCATGTGGAAACACCCACAGAATGGAAGGTTGAAGTTCTGATGATGATGCATGCAAAATTATAGCAGCTTTTAGCTGAAATACCTTCTTGATCTGAGAAATAATGTCAGAAAATAGGGATCTGTGTTGGTTTCCTTGACCGCAGAGATGTGTTCATTGCAGATACTGCTTGACTGTGCAAGCTGACCTGATATAATTGTTGGGTCTCATAAACCCGCCTGTATCGATTTATGGAAAGGATTGCTATTTTTGAGTGGTTATTGGATTGGGGAATGCAGTAGCATTTAGTCAATCCTGCACGAATTCAACCATCTTAGTCCGATATTCAGCTAGTCAGACTCCCAATGTGCTTTCTGCAAAGGTCATCACCCAACAAGCAAGGGTCTGAGTGCAGTCGTGTGTCGGGCATCTCCCTACGTATCCACATCAAGATTCATCATCTGACACTCCAGCTGAAATAACTGACCTCAAACTTGTTTTCCTGAACTTTTCATCTTCCTCACACCTTTGCAGTGATGGCTGGACTCCAGGCTAGAAAAATCAGCAGAGTGCTTTAGCCAAACTGTTTTGCCAGGATGTTGAGGCTTTGTGAGAAACTCTCCATTTGGGCCCCAGTCACCGCTGCTTGATCCTTGCTGGCATGTCCTAAGGTATTTCTCTGAGGAGCTCTATTCAAGTGTCTATTTCTCTCTTAACCTTTCACAGCACATGGGTTTTTTTTAATACCAAAGCTGGAAAGTGAGGGGATCTTTTTAGTATAAAGGTCACAGATAAAAGTTTTATTTTAACAGGTTTGTCATTCCTTTGTTGAGATTTTTATTTAGCAGAAGTCATTGCCAGTGTAGCCGTATGTAGGGAGGCAAGAACCTAGGCAGTAAAATTACAGCACACGTTGCCAAATGACTCTTTAATTAGGAAGTAAGTGTTTTTTCCGTTCCTGTAACCTCTGGCATTCAGGGCTGGTGAGCAGCCAAGGGAAAGTGGCATATGGAGAAGAAGAATGTGGCATTCATGAGAGGTAAGATTTAGTGTCCAGTCAAAACAAGTCAAAATGATAAGGTTAGCATATGCCCTTCCTTCTTCGCCCCCAGCCCAGCATCGCCCTCACCTCGCTTTCCCGCATGAGGAACCAGCGAGCTCCGGAGAGGAAGAGCCATGAGCTATTCATAAACAACACGGGCTTGAGTTCAGCATATTAAAAAGTGTTCAGTCAGATAATTACCCTTAATTATTAATTCTTTTTCATGATCAGCTTAGGTGGCAATGGTGCAGAAAAAGCAAATCGTTTGGGTTTTGCAATCTGCCGTGTGCCCGCAGCCTGCTCAGCGCTGGGGTTTGGCACCTTGTGATTCAGCTCTTCTGTGTTTACCAAAGGCCGATAGAAATGACAAAACAGCTGGTTTTGTAAAAATTGTTTACCTCCTTCTAACTTTTCTAGGCACTTCTTTTAATGTACAGTCAGGCTTGATTATGCCCTGGAGATACGAATCTTTTAACAGCCCCCCCTGGGCTGATACGCTGTCTGAATTTGACTGCAGCTTTCCTGAGAAATTGCAATCTGCTTTTTTATTTCTAAGATATATCAGACCAATGACTTAGCAAATTCCTGTAACTCTACGAAATAAACTATAGATTAGTTTTAAACAAATATTTCTTCAATGCCTGACATACAAGACCTCAGCAGCAGGTGATTATACGTTAGGATTATCATTAAAATACTTTAAATGCCTGCAAGCAAACTTCTTGGAAGTAGGTGAGACTCACTGTCATCTCTTTGCCAAAGGTCATATACACCTTGATTTTCCATCCTCCAGGGATTTTCACCTCTGTTTTATCTTTGCCTCTTGGATTTTGAACCTGCCTCATCCCTCTCGGGCCCCACGCTTCGCTTGGCTTTGTGCTGACGGTGAAATCAGCTCTGTTCCAAGGCTCACGTTTCAGCTGCAGCATCAGCTGTTTCTAGGATTTATATTGTGGGAATCACCAGGGTACCTGAGATGTGCTGTAGCAACTGTAGTTATCACCTGTTCTGGGATGTTTGTTTTCCTGGGTGATGTTTTCTTTTTAGGAGGGGGATTTGACCATCCCTAGCACAGCTATCTCCTGCCTGCATTGCTAGTGTGGGCACACTGGGAGGGCAGCAGCCAGGTGCTGAGCTGATATTACCCAAGTTCACTAAGATATTTTCCCAGCGAAACGACAACACTGAAACATTTTTCTTGGGGTGGTTTATTTTGTGCAGGATGCTTAGAGATACCTAGTTATATTTTGCTGGCTTTTGTCAAATGCTCAAGTGGAAAATTTCAGGATTTGCTCTACTTTTTAGCCTTTTATTCGGTGCCTTTTACCAGGTTTTTATCCTAGCTTTGACTTACAGCATCCTAAACAAAAGGGAAAACTACTTTAATGTGAGGGTGTTGGAGCCCTGGAACAGGCTGCCCAGAGATATTGTAGTCTCCTTCTCTGGAGAGATTCCAAACACACCTGGACACTGAGATCCTGGGCCACTTGCTCTGGGTGACCCTGCTGGAGCAGGAGGGTTGGACTAGATGATCTCCAGAGGTCTCTTCCAACCCCTACCAGCCTGGGATTCTGTAAACATACAAATAACTTTTGTTCATACTAATGTTTGACTAGTAGAAAGTCGTGCTTTCTAAACAGCAGCAGTATCATTCTTCACCGTTTTCCTAAAGCTTGAGGTTGCATTAATTCCTGAACATACAATGAAAATCCTGACCCATGGGATTCTTCTATGAGTTTGGATTTTGTATGAGGACCTCAAGTTTGTACACAGAATTTGTTATTCTGTTTAGACCCTGATTTCACAAAGACGACTATGTATATTTAAATTTAAGTGAGTGAATCTTAAGGCTGTGTTGGCTCCTTGCAGATGTAAGCATGTGTATGTTTGCGGAGTTGAGGTGTTTAGATGCTTTTTCTCACTAATAAATACAGATTTCTTTTTGGTAGGGGAAAATGAGGCCAGGGAGGGGGGCTGCTGGTCCTGCGAGGCTGGATGCTGCCTTCTCCCATATGTAACCCCAAAAGCCAGGAGGGACCAGGAGTAAGTGCTTGTGCTAGAAGGAAAAGCATCACCCAAAGCCAATATTTTGGGTAACTATGCTCTGAGGAACAGGGGAATTAATTAACAAGCCAGGATTAATGAGGGATGTTGATGAGAGCAGGCTTGTTTATAGGACAGTTTATAACAAATTGTATAAATAAGCTCTTTGTGGTCGGGATTGGTCCTTATTCTGTTTGAGAAGTGGAGTATGCTCTCAGTTCTCCCTCAGATAATTCTGTAATTCACAGTATAATACAGAAATAGTTACTTTAGAAGGAAATCTGAAGTTACGGAATTATACCTGTGCTTACTCTTTAACAAATGCAGAGAACTGTTACAGAGATAGCAAAAAATGAGCAGATGAATTTTCCCCGTCCTTTGCTCTTCTGAGATGTGTATTATTTTCAATTATATTTAGGGACATTGCAGAGAAGACAGCTTTGTGTTGACGGTGGTGGTTTAGCCATAATGGCAGCAGGGCGTGATCCGTGCAGGAAGCTTCTTATTATTTTTCCTAGTGGTTCAAATGTTACTTTATGTGCTTTGCATTTCATTTCTCATGTCTTTTTCCCCCTCAACTTTTTCTTTTCATTTGTCCTCTCTTTTTCTCAAAAAGATTCCCTGCTTTACATCTGACAAAACAAAGTACATGGTGCATCAAAGACGTAGGTTGTCCCTTCAGTTTTAAAAATCAAGGGGAAAGCAGAGTTCTTTCATTTCTTCCCTCTCTTCCTTGCCTGCTTAGCCAGGATGAGATCAAACAATCCTGTCTTATGAGTGATAGAACAAGCGACATGCCCGTCTCACAGTATCCCAGCTGTAGAGACTGAATCAACGGTTTCAGAGGCTATTTAATTATGTCAGCACTCAGCACATTTAAAAATGCTCCAGATGTGCTCTTGCAATGAGATTGCTTGCGGAATCAGCTTTAAATTAGAGTTCTTTCTGTAAGCCGAATGTTTCGAGCGGTATATCTCCCCTTAATGAAAATTATTTTCATAAGCCGGGGAGAAAACAGTGGATTCTAAAGACCAGTTGAATGACAATGGGTTGTAATTTTTGCATCCTCTAGGATAGTCACACCGGGAGCACATGTACACCTGCCATTATCATTAATGTATTATCCCCGAAGTATGAAAAATAAGGCACATCACAATCTTCTGGAGTTCCATTTGATTAACGCTCAGTTAGCAACAGGATCGTACTCGCCAGGGCTTGAGCATCTTGTTAAAGCGAGGTATGTGCAGTGGTTTTTTTTTTGTTAATCTAAGCAGTAGATTTAGGAAAAAACTTTTCAGGGTAGACTGAACTTTAACCTTTTCATTTTCTGGCCTTTTTAGAGCCTTTCACTGAGTTTGTTGTATTTTGACCCAGGCCCTGTAGTGCTTGTCTTTTGGTTTTGTTGAAAGAAAATTGCAGCATGGCTTGTGCACCCACCCCAACATGTCCCACAGTGCTCAAGCAGCTCCTGTGAGCTCCCTGTTTGCTGCCACAGGCAGAAATCATGCTGGTTTGGGTGGTGCTTTGGAAGACAGGCTGCTGGTAAGTAATGAACAATGTCATCAGTGAATGAAAAATTGAAATGCTTGGGAAAAACCCCCAACGACCTAAATGAAATATTTCAGCATTTTCCCATTTTTTAGTTTAGCATATCCCATTTCCAGTTCTCAGCTTTTCAAGAGCTTCATCCTCTCCCAAACTGCATTTTTACTGTGAAATGGTATATGAAAACTGCTTTAGCCCAGCTCTGTGATTCAGTAATATTTTCTCTCCCTCTTGACCACCTCATTCCTCTCTGTGCGAGGCAGAACCACTGCCAGCTGGAGCAGCAAGGCTGGAATCCAACAGTGTTGGGGGGTTACTGGACATACAAACTCCTTCATGACATTTTTTCCACTTTTGTATCTCTTGGTCCCTGATGGATTTTTACCCTTCTGATTGGAATCCACCTGAAAATTTATTTCCCTGCAAAGATGCTGAAATAGTGTAACTTTAAAATGAAAATGTAGGTTTCATGGACG